>WNWK01006644.1:0-103376 GCA_009830355.1 Cherax destructor | reverse complement strand
TTCTACTTTGTAAAAACCTCTCATATGCTAATTTTTTCCCCCTTACTACTCTCTTTACATCATCATTCCACCAATCGCTCCTCTTCCCCCCCCACCCACTCCCCCTGTAACCACAAACTTCTGCTGAACACTCTAACACTACATTTTTAAATCTACCCCATACATTTTCGACCCCTTTTCCCTCCCTCTCACTAGCCCATCTATCCTCAATAGTTGTTTATATCTTACCCTAACTGCCTCCTCTTTTAGTTTATAAACCTTCACCTCTCTTTTACTTACTGATTCTATTTTCCTTGTATCCCATCTACCTTTTCCCCCCCTTTAGCTATAACAAAAAAGTGATCTGATATATCTGTAGCCCCTTATAAACATGTACATCCTGAAGTCTACTCAACAGTCTTTTATCTACCAATACATAGTCTAACAAACTACTGTCATTACCCCACATCATATCTTGTATACTTATTTATCCTTTTTTTCTTAAAATATGTATTACCTAAAATTAAACCCCTTTCTATAAAAGGGTTCAATAAAAGGGCTCCCATTATCATTTACCCTGGCCCCCCAAAACACCTACTACACCCTCTCTGCATGTTTCTCCCACTTTAGCATTTAGGTCCCCTACCACAATTACTCTCTCATTTGGTTCAAAAGTTCCTATACATTCGCTTAACATCTCCCAAAATCTCTCTCTCTCCTCTACACTCCTCTCTTCTCCAGGTGCATACACGCTTATTATGACCCACTTTTCGCATCCGACCCTTATTTTAATCCACATAATCCTTGAATTTACACATTTATATTCCCTCTTTTCCTTCCATAACTGATCCTTCAACATTATTGCTACCCCTTCCTTAGCTCTAACTCTCTCAGATACTCCCGACTTAATCCCATTTATTTCTCCCCACTGAAACTCGCCTACCCCTTCAGCTTTGTTTCGCTTAGTGCCAGGACATCCAACTTCTTTTCATTCATAACATCGGCAATCATCTCTTTCTTATCATCCGCACTACATCCACGCACATTCAGACAACCCAATTTTATAAAGTTTTCTTCTTCTCGTTTTTAGTAGATTTGTACAGGAGAAGGGGTTACTAGCCCATTGCTCCCGGCATCTTAGTCGCCTCATACGACACGCATGGCTTACGGAGGAAAAATTCTTTTCCACTTCCCCATGGACAATAGAGAAAATAAAAAAAAACAAGAGCTATTAAGAAAAAGAAGAAAAACCTAGATGTGTGTATGTATATATATGCATGTGTATGCCAGTGTAGTGTGACCTAAAGTGTAAGTAGAAGTAGCTAGATATACCTGTTTTCCAGCGTGTTTATGAGACAGAAAAAAGACACCAGCAATCCTACCATCATGTAAAACAGTTTCAGGTTTCTGTTTCACAGTCACCTGGCAGGACGGTAGTACCTCCCTGGGTGGTTGCTGTCTACCAACCTACTACCATTAAATTTTATAGTGTTGAACCGGCATGCGTCATTGAACTTTGTGGTGAGGAATTTGTAAAGGGTAAGAGTGTGTGTATTGGTTCCGAACCATTGCACACGTCAAGGGAATGAATTATTGGAAGCGGGAGTTAACATCGAAATCATAGTTTTTGAGTAAAAAAAAATAGTCAAAAGAGAGTCAGCATCAAAAGTGCTTTACGTCAATGAAAGTTATATAAAGTAAATCATGAGTGCCCATTATAAATATGATAATATATTGCAAAATGCGATATCCAATAAGTGAAGATATCTCTGGGGAATACTAGAACCTCAATGTATTTATTCCCTTTTAGCATCTGACCTGTTTCTGGTTGTATAATAGTTTGGTAGATATAACTCTTGTTCAGTTATCCTATAATTTAGGTGGCTTCTCAGTAGAGCTTTTGGATTACAACTGAATCAATACACGCCAACCAAATTAGAGTTGAGATCTGTAATAACAAAGTTGTATAGGTGGTAATATTTACAAGTCATGTAAACTAAATAATTAAAGAGACAGGCTCCTACACAGTTCTTGGAGAATAGTTTATTATAATTTTATATACTTATTCTGTACTTAACATACGTATGGTGCTATGGGCACTTTGTATAAGAAACTATAGAATATAAATCCCTTAATATGTAACATCTGATGAGATATTTATGAGTAATATAGGTGTGTATGAATGTATGTATGTATGTATGTTTGTATGTATGTATGTGTCCTAACATATTTTTGGTTGCAGGGGTCGAGTCATAGTTCCTGGCCCCTCCTCATCACTGATCGCTACTAGGTCCTCACTCCATGCTCCATGAGCTTCATCGAACCTCGTCTTAAAACTATGTATGGTTCCTGCCTCCACTACGTCACTTTTTAGACTATTCCACTTCCTTGACAACTCTGTGACTGAAGAAATACTTTCTAACATTTCTCTAACTCATCTGAGTCTTCAACTTCTAATTGTGACCCCTTGTTTCTGTGTCCCATCTCTGGAACATCCTGTCCCTGTCCACCTTGTCAATTCCTCGCAGTATTTTATGTCATTATCATGTCTCCCGTAACCCTCCTGTCCTCCAGTGTCGTCAGGACGATTTCCTTTAACCTTTCTTCGTAGGAAATTCCTCTTAGCTCTGGGACTAGTCTTGTTGCAAATATTTGCACTTTCTCTAATTTCTTGACGTGTTTGACTAGGTGTGCGTTCCAAACTGGTGCTGCGTACAGATCATTATCATCAACTCTGCATGTGGCAAAGATAGTTGTTGAATCTTTGACATAGCCCGAGTAGAAACACTGAGAGCAAATAGAAACAGGTTTCACTCTACATGCTTCACCTGGATAATTTTCATCAGTGGTATTAACAATGACATGTGGTTCTTTACATATATCAGTTTGAAGCACGCTAAAAATTTATCTTGCGATACAATTCGGTCCGTTATGAGTCCTTGCCTAGCTAAAGGGAAGGTGGGACAGGACGAATTTCAACTTACTGAACTGATAGGAAACAAACCAATAGTCATATCCACTGAAATATAACCAGTGTAATAGCCTATCTTTGTGTACACTTTATGAAGAGGTACTTTTATTACCGTGCAACCATAGGCTTCTTACAAGTTATCTGTCTTGGTATATGTGTCATTTGTTATGGGAAGTACATCTCTCAACAAGGTGAGATAACTGCCGGTGTCTCTGAAGGTAATTACATCAGTTAGTTGAAATTCGTCCTGTCCCACCTTCCCTTTAGCTAGGTAGGGACTCATAACGGACCGAATTTTATCTTACGATAAAATTCGGTGGTCCTCGTAAGGCGATGAGCGCCATGGGGTCTATGTGAAAAGCTTGTGGATATGGATATCATGAGGCTCAGTTGCAGAGGTCTGGCATTTGGAAAGTGTTGACGAAATTTTGCGACGTGTGAAGGACAAAATAGAAGGTTCTTAAATGGGAGAGTTAAAAGTCTGAGGTTCTGGGGATTTCAATCTTTGCAGAAAACAACAGAATTGGTAATTAATGGTTTCGATTCGTCTGCAGAGAAGAGCAACAGGTAAAGAGGTTTGGTACATATAAAATACCCAGTGTGCTGACTCACTACCAACGGGAGAGAAGAGGAGGTCGAATGTAAGAACGAAATGAAGTGAGAAGAGGTAAATGACCAGTGAAATTCCAGTGATAATAAGAAGAGTATTTGGGGAGTATGATACTGGGAATCCAAATACCTAGGAATACCAGTGATTTTGCATATTGAATGTCCTTTTCTCGAGTAACAAACGAAATTTGTGAGAGCTAACAAAAATTTTCATGAGAGTGTTTAGAAAAGTAGGAAAGTCTCCCATCGTAAAATTTAAAAACACCAGAAAATCTTGGATTTTTATTTTTTCAAGTCTAATTTTTCATTTAATGTTAATGTTATTTACAAGCATGTAAATAAAATGTTTTATTTTAATTATTATAAAAATAAAATTTAACAAAAATGTCACCCACACAAATCCAAAATTAGTACAAATAATACCAGGTACTAGTAGGTTGGTAGTCAGCAACCACCCAGGAAGGTACTACCGTCCTGCCAAGTGAGTGTAAAACGAAAGCCTGTAATTGTTTTACATGATGGTAGGATTGCTGGTGTCTTTTTTCTGTCTCATAAACATGCAAGATTTCAGGTACGTCTTGCTACTTCTACTTACACTTAGGTCACGCTACACATATACACATTTATGTATACACACTCATCTGAGTTTTCTTTGATTTTATCTTAATAGTTCTTGTTCTTATTTCTTTTCCTTTCATATCTATGGGGAAGTGGAATAAGAATCTTTCTTCCGTAAGCCATGCGTGTTGTAAAAGTCAATTAAAATGCCGGGAACAATGGGCTAGTAACCCCTTTTCCTGTATAGATTTACTAAAAAGAAAAAGAAGAAAACCATCAAAGTGGGATGTTTGAATGTGCGTGGATGTTGTGCGAATGATAAGAAAGAGATGATTGTAAATGTTATGAATGAAAAAAAAGCTGCATGTCCTGGTTTTAAGTTAGACAAAGCTGAAGGGGGTAGAAGAGTTTCAGTGGGGAGAAATAAATGGGATTAGGTCAGGAGTTTCAAATAGAGTTAGAGCTAAAGAAGGAGTGGCAATAATGTTGAATAATCAGTTATGGCAGGTAAAGAGGGAGTATAAATGCTTAAATTCAAGGATTATGTGGAGTAAAATAAAGGTTGGACGTGAAAAGTGGGTTATAGTAAGTGTTTATGCACCTGGGGAAGAGAGAAGTGTAAAGGAGAGAGAGAGATTTTGGGAAATGTTGAGTGAGTGTGTGGGGAGTTTTGAACCAAATGAGAGAGTACTGGTGGTTGGGGATCTTAATGCTAAAGTGGGTAAAAATGTCGTAGAGGGAGTAGTAGGTAAATTTTTGGGTGCAAGGGGTAAATGTAAATGGGAAACCGTTAATAGAGCTATGTGTAGAAAGAGGTTTGGTAATAAGTAATACATATTTTATGAAAAAGAAGATAAATAAGTATACAAGATTATATACTGGTGGATAAAAGTTGATGGGTAGGCTTCAGGATGTACATGTTTATAGAGGGGCAACGGATATATCGGATCATTATTTAGTTGTAACTACAGTTAGAGTAAAAGGTAGATGGGACAAAAAGAAAATGGCAACAGCAAGAAAGAGAGAGGTAAAAGTGTATAAACTAAGGGAGGAGGAAGTTAGGGTGATATATAAGCAACTATTGGCAGAAAGGTGGGCTAGTGCAAGTATGAGTAGTGGGGGGGGGGGGTTGAAGAGAATTGGGATAGTTTTAAAAATGCAGTATTAGAATGTGGGGCAGAAGTTTGTGGCTATAGGAGGGTGGGTGCAGGAGGAAAGAGGAGTGAGTGGTGGAATGAAGAAGTAAAGGGTGTGAAAAAAGAGAAAAAGGTAGCTTATGAGAGGTTTTTACAAAACAGAAGTGTTAATAGAAGAGCAGAGTATATGGAGAGTAAAAGAAAGGTGAAGAGAGTGGTTAGAGAGTGCAAAAAGAGAGCAGATGAAAGAGTGGGAGAGGCTCTGTCAAGAAATTTTGCTGAAAACAAGAAAAAAATTTGGAGTGAGATAAACAAGGTAAGAAAGCCTAGGGAACGAATGGATTTCTCAGTTAAAAACAGAGTAGGGGAGTTAGTAAATGGGGAGCTGAAGGTATTGGGTAGATGGCGGGAATATTTTGAGGAACCTTTAAATGTCGATGAAAAAAGGGAGGCGGTAATTTCATGCACTGGCCAGGGAGGTACAACATCGTTTAGGAGTGAAGAAGAGCAGGATGTGAGTGTGGGGGAGGTGCGTGAGGCATTACGTAGAATGAAAGGGGGTAAAGCAGCTGGAACTGACGGAATCATGACAGAAATGTTAAAAGCAGGGGGGATATAGTGTTGGAGTGGTTGGTATTTTTGTTTAATAAATGTATGAAAGAGGGGAAGGTACCTAGGGATTGGCAGAGAGCATGTATAGTTAATTTATGTAAAGGGAAGGGGGATAAAAGAGATTGTAAGAATTATAGGGGAATAAGTTTACTGAACATACCAGGTAAAGTTTATGGCAGAGTTATTATTGAAAGAATTAGAGGTAAGACAGAGAGTAGGATTGCAGATGAGCAAGGAGGCTTTAGAGTGGGTAGGGAATGTGTAGATCAAGTGTTTACAGTGAAGCATATATGTGAACAGTATTTTGATAAAGGTAGAGAAGTTTTAATTGCATTTATGGATTTAGAAAAGACATATGACAGAGTGGATAGCGGAGCAATGTGGCAAATGTTGCAAGTGTATGGAATAGGTAGTATGTTACTGAAGGCTGTAAAGAGTTTTTATGAGGATAGTGAGGCTCAGGTTAGGGTGTGTAGGAGAGAGGGAGATTACTTCCCGGTAAAAGTAGGTCTTAGACAGGGATGTGTAGTGTCACCATGGTTGTTTAATATATTTATAGATGGGGTTGTAAAAGTAGTAAATGCTAGGGTGTTGGCTCCGGGGTGGGATTAAATTATGGGGAATTAAATGCAAAATGGGAGTTGACACAGTTACTTTTTGCTGATGATACTGTGCTTATGGAGGATTCTAAAGAAAAGTTGCAAAGGTTAGTGGACGAGTTTGGGAGGGTGTGTAAAGGTAGAAAGTTGAAAGTGAACATAGATAAGAGTAAGGTGATGAGGGTATCAAACGATTTAAATAAAGAAAAATTGGATATCACATTGGAGAGAGGGATTATGGAAGAAGTAAATGTTTTCATATATTTGGGAGTTGACGTGTCAGTGGATGGGTTTATGAAGGATGAGGTTAACCATAGAATTGATGAAGGAAAAAAGGTGAGTGGTGCGTTGAGGTATCTGTGGAGACAAAAAACGTTATCCATGGAGGCAAAGAAGGGAATGTACGAGAGTATAGTGGTACCAACACTCTTATATGGGTGTGAAGCATGGGTTGCAAATGATGCAGCGAGGAGGAGGCTGGAGGCAGTGGAGATGTCCTGTCTAAGGGCAATGTGTGGTGTAAATATTATGCAGAAAATTCGGAATGTGGAAATTAGGAGAAGGTGTGGAGTTACTAAAAGTATTTGTCAAAGGGCTGAAGAGGGGTTGTTGAGGTGGTTTGGTCATTTAGAGAGAATGGATCAAAGTAGAATGACTTGGAGAGCGTATAAATCTGTAGGGGAAGGAAGGTGGGGTAGGGGTCGTCCTCGAAAAGGCTGGAGGGAGGAGGTAAAGGAGGTTTTTTGGGCGAGGGGCTTGGACTTCCAGCATGTGTGAGCGTGTTAGATAGGAGTGAATGGAGACGAATGGTTTTTGGGACCTGACGAGCTGTTGGAGTGTGAGCAGGGTTACATTTTGTGAAGGGATTCAGGGAAACCAGTTAATTGATTTAGTTGGACTTGAGTCCTGGAAATGGGAAGTACAATGCCTGCACTTTAAAGGAGGGGTCTGGGATAGTGACAGCTGGGAGGGATTTATTCTCAGCTGTCGTATCTGAGCTCCTCTGCAAAGACAGTGATTATGTATGAGTGTGGTGAAAGTGTTGAATGATGATGAAAGTATTTTCTTTTTGAGGATTTTCTTTCTTTTTTTGGGTCATCCTGCCTCGGTAGTCACCCTGCCTCGGTGGGAGACGGCCGACTTGTTAAAAAAAAAAATACGTTCTATTAAGATACACCAGCATTTACAAGAAAAGCAATCTGCTTAACAATGGCAAAATGAAATTTACACAGTTCAAAGTAAGCAATGGCAGCGTGAACCTTGTGTTCAAGATCACTACACCAGTGGTGAAAGTTTGAAGCATGTCAAATAAATCATTCTCCAGTTATGGCAAAGATTCTAACGATTCCATGTTTTTTATACTATTTTTCTACATCAACAAATTTTCCGGCACCCAAAGGAAACTTACTAGGCTCTGACCTGGTCCAAAAACGAATCTGCCATTCAATATTAAATTCACTCAAAACAGGCAAAATGAAAATTATTTAATTAACTTGACCAAATAACAGTAAAAAAATCTAATTATTTTGCACATACAATGGTCAAATCTTCACCTGCTAATATGAATTTTAATCTCCGCTGTCATCAAATTTGTTTTCACCTTTGTTCAGTGCTTGTATCTATGCCACTGAACACATTTCATCCATTGCTTTATCCACACGCACTCGATACATGTGTCCACACGCACTCGATACGTGTGTCCACACGCACTCGATACCTGTGTCCACACGCACTCGATACGTGTGTCACTTCCCACAGTTTTTCCCATCCAACGTAAAAAAAGAATCAGAAAAGAGACAGTGATGCCGGGAATGGTTGCTCTTTCGGCCGTAAACAATATATTCGGAATCCTTTGTATACTCTAAGAGGAAATAAATAAAATATTGGAAGTCAAAGGAACCCAGATTAAATCAAGTGTCGCTGGGAAAGAAACAAAAGTGATTCCATTCGTGGAAAGTTTTATTAATGTTGAATTTGTTTACCTTGGAGTGGTTAATGAGAATCTAGACTAATAGTGTAACTGTAGTGAAGGGAGTAGATTAGTTCAGGAAAACAAATTGTCCATCACCAGGAAAGAGAATTAAGTAATTAAATGTGAAGGGAGTTTGGGGACGATTACATTCAGAGGTCTATGGACCAACCGCCTTTGTGTGCAGTGATAAACACGATTCCAGTATACTGCAGTGAAAGGTAATTGTTTTCTTTAAAAAACTATATAGCGAATAACAGTAGTGTTGAACACAGTATAGTGATAATATATGAGGCCTACTTTAGACGAACCCTCAACCAGCTGAGTGACGTAAAGAATCCACTCAACCAGCTGACTGACGTAAAGAAACCCCTCAACCAGCTGAGTGACGTAAACAAACCCCTCAACCAGCTGACTGACGTAAAGAAACCCCTCAACCAGCTGAGTGACGTAAACAAACCCCTCAGCCAGCTGAGTGACGTAAAGAAATCCTTCAACCAGCTGAGTGACGTAAAGAAACACCTCAAGCAGCTGAGTGACGTAAAAAGAACACGTTGACAAATGTCTCAAATGTTCACTCAAAGGATTGAGTTATGCACATGTAGTGAGTTTAGTGTTACTGTTATGCAGGGTTCTGCATGACATGAAAATATACGTAATAATAATAATATATAACCTTTGGATAAATGTCAACCATAATTTTAGAAATATGCTATGCTTTTGGTGATTACTGTAAAGTAGTTTAAGCTGTGAATTGAGGAAATCCAGCTAGGGATTTATTTTCCAACTGTGGATGGGTGAGAGGGTTGGCTGAGGTCGCGGTAAACTGAGTCACATAGAGGCAGCGTGGCGCGGAGATGGTGGCCAGGAGCAGTGTATTTGAGCTAAGTTTTTGTACTTCTCCGGTTGGGAAGTCTACGCCGTGGGCTGTTCTAATGCGTACCAGCAGGCCATCTGAGGCTCTGATGTGGTCAGGGCTCGGTTGGTCGAGTGAGAGCTGTTGAATTTGGGATAACATGTTTTCGGCAGGAGAGTAGGGTAGGTGTGGGGTCCGCTGCTGACGCTAGGAACCGACGCCTCCATACCCTCAGTGTTTATTTTACGGCGACCCCTTCCCAGTTTGCCGCCTCTTCATGAATCTGGTTTTAGGTGTTTCAGCCATAAGAGAAATAGGAGGGTGTATATATTGTTAATGTAATAAAGACATGTATTTTCTTACCTAGGAATTTTTGTGTGAACCTTCTGATACCCCAACCCATTGTAGTACTAAACAAGGGTTTACTATCTTCTATTTCAATGGGGATAGACCTGGGAGGCCTAGTTTTCCAGGTGATTTGTGTAACTTTTACCCTTTGCCCTTAGACAAGGCATTAGGCCTCAGGTAATCCCAATTTCTGCGTAACAGTTACGTGGAACCACTCACATGTTTAGTGAAATAACAAACTGATCATTTACAATATAGTGTGGCATCAGCTGTGCAGAAGTGCCACTTACAACCCAACTCAGGCACTGGTACAAGGAACATGTACTTAATTAGAGTTGAAGTTATTTACAAACCAGTGCGTATAGTACCAACAATAATCTGATCATCAACGAATTAGGGAGAGGGGACAAGTTTTTTATACTTCCCTTCAGGTTTTTTTGACCATCTCTTAGGCCTGGCAGCGTAACCACACAATAGGTAACAAGATCCACCCACTACCACCAAACCTCACCTAACATTATGCTAGTAATCAACGAAACAATTAACCCATTGAATAGAAACCATGAACTTGATTTGTACATCGTGTGAGGATTGGAAATGGACAAGAGAGAATGGCTGCTATACAGAGTAAGGAATGTAATGGGGGAAGGGGGGGGTGTAGGTTAAATTACTGCATTCCACAAACTACTCCAATGTCCCTCCACCACGGGTAACTCTTCCTCCACAACCTTCTCATGTCACCTCCCTTTCATCTCGAGGGGCATTAGTGGAGTATTAGTGATTTAAAACCAGCTACTGGGGCAATACGTTCACATGTGCCTAGACTGAGAGAGTTGTCAAATGTAAGATACACTTAAGTAGGAACTAAGTTACGTGAGCTGCATAGATTAATAATACTGAAGTCTTAGTATGACTGTGTGAAGTGAGTCATTACTCAAATTTTAGCTCGACAATCCGAGTGATTTTTTCATGAACAAGTATCAAAACTTTGTCACTGTATGCCAAATTTCTGACATAATCCTAACTTTACTGGATTTTGAAAAAAAACTAACAGTTACAACATTCCCATGGGCTCTGCTTCAGGCCCTGACTCGTGGAGCTCCATGTTCATCAAGAACTGCAAGAAACCCCTTTTGTCTGCCTTGAGTATACCTAGACACGGGTGTCATCCCACAGTCACTAAAAACAACGGATATTAATAACCCCACTCCATAAAAGTGCCAGCAAAGCATAGCAGAGAATTATAGACCGATAACTTTTAAAATATTCGAAAGAGCTCTAAAAAGCATGATTGTCTATCACTTTGACACCCAACTATTGCACTACTCAGGGCAGCATGGGTCTAGAGCAGGTCACGTCTGCCTTTCGCAACAAGTGGACTACTATGATATGGTCTTGAATTCATTGGAGGACAAATAGAATACAGATGTAGTATACAAAGACTTTGCAAAAGCCTTCGACTTGTGCAATCATTGTGTAATGTCGCACAAAATATATGCTAAACGAATAACTGGTAAAGTGGGCAGCATGATCCTTAACTTTCTAATCAATAGAAAACAAAGAGTAATGGCAAACAAAGTCAGAGGCGGCCACAGTTAAAAACTCTTGTTCCACAAGGCACAGTACTCGCCCCCATCATTTTCTTCATCCTCATACCTGACAGACAGATATATAAACTATAGCACCGTGTCTTTTGCAGACGATACTAGAATCTGCACGAGTGTCTTCCAATGAGGACACAGTAAATCCCCAAGCGGATATAAGCCAAGTTTACCAGTAGGTAGGCCTCGGAGAACAATATAATGTTCAATGAAGACAAATTTCAGTTACACCGTTACGGAAAATTTGAGGAAATAATAGCTAGAACGGAGAATACAACGAATTCTAACTACATAATATAGAAAGATACTAATGTGAAAGACTTGGGAGTGATAATGTCAGAGGATCTCACCTTCAAGGGTCACAGCAATATCACTATCACTTCTGCGAGGAAAATGATGAAATGGATAATGAGAACTTTTTAAACAAGGGATGCCATGCTAATGATGATCCTTATTAAGTCACTGGTTCTCTATAAGCTGGAATACTGCTGTACACTATCAGCCCCATTCAAGGCAAATGAAATCGCAGATCTAGAGAATGTACAGAAAAGCTTCGCTGAGCTTATTAGTTCAGTCAAGCGCCTCAATTACTAGGAACGTGCAACATACCCTTAATGAAAAGCAGGGGCGCTATGAGTACACTAAGATAAAACTCAATAAATGTCCGGGGCCCAAGACTATTCAACCACCTAGCTATCTTCAAGAGGGAACAAGACAGAAACCTGCACTGTCCAATCAGCTGGGCATGTTGGCTTATGTGCGTCCTGCAGCAGCACCTGGTTGATCAGGACCTCATCCACCAGGAGACCTGGTCGAGGACCGGACCGCTGGGGTGTTGATCCAGGTAAACTCCAGGTAGAACAACATTGGTCATAGGGCAATTGAACATGCCAATTGCTCCAACACTTTGGAACTTGTTCCCATATACAAACGTTGAAAACTTGAAGCCAGTTGGATGAGGCGTTCTTGAGTTACTAGTGAAGTAAAAATAGAAAAATTGGAGGAATAAAAAAAAACAAGAAAACAAAAAAAATCTGGCAACATCTTAAGGGATATTTAATATCTCCAGAAACTTAATTCAATCAATAGAACAATCTGTTATTAAATCATTCAGATCAGTATATTTAAAAAGTTCTTATCTCAAACTCGTTACAGTTACTAATATAGCCGATGCTATCAGTATCATGCATAATGCTTGGCAGGAAGTAACATATTTGCTACAGTGAAAATTGATATGGCCTGAAACCGTCAACTAATGTTGATGTTATTGAAATCTCATGATGAGCTTTTCAGTACTGCAGAGTTGATGTAGCTGAATGGACTTGTTAGATCAGAAGAGTGTGTAGAGGCTGGAACTCACAAGATCTCTCACTTGTTATTTCTTAAGTGACTCGGTGTGTTGAAGGCAATAGAAATCTTTTAGTGCATCGACCCAGACAAAGAGTGCAGCATGGCATAGTCTAATACATCCAGCAATAACTTAGAGTGCTCTAAGTCAGTGTTTGTAGACAGTCTCAAAACACTCCATTCACATTCAGGTCACATTAACTTGATAGAGAGCAGCCGTCTGTATTCAGGACACATTCACTTCATATTGAGCAACCCTTAACAAGCAGTGCATCATGCAGCAGGAGCACACCTTACATTGTCTCAACATCAGGTTATTCAGATAAAGCAGCCTTTGATCCTCCACCTTTCCTTCCTCATCATTTATTCTCTCTCTCTCTCTCTCTCTCTCTGTCTCTCTCTGTCTCTCTCTCTCTCTCTCTCTCTCTCTCTCTCTCTCTCTCTCTCTCATGTCCTTCACATGTCCTTCCTCTCACCACTGTGCTGCTGTTGACTTCACTGACCACTTCATTACCTCAAGTAAACAAACAGACCATCTCTAGCAAGGACAAAATTGTTAACTCCATAATTAAAAGAATAGGAATTATATTCCGGATATTATCGTCCAGGAATGATTCTCAAATTATAACGTAAGCTTCTATGGAACATCGTTAATCGTTTAATGCATTTTTTTACTTAAATTTTTTGCCCATTTCTTATTTGGGTCGTTAAGTAGGGTCCAGCTGTACCAGATGTATATGAGTGTCTTTATTAAAGCGAACGTAAGGGTTAATGAACTAGTTGTGTAGAAATAGACAGATAACACCATCTGTGAGTATGTGCTGGTGAGGGGATGATGGCACTCGAATTGGAGAAAGATTCATGGCTTTGTGTTGGAGAAGGGTTCATGGCTTTGTGTTGGAGAAGGGTTCATGGCTTTGTGTTGGAGAAGGGTTCATGGCTTTGTGTTGGAGTAGGGTTCATGGCATTGTGTTGGAGAAGGGATAATAGCTTCTCTGCTAGGAAATGGGTAGCAGCATGTGTACTGGCGAGGAAGTAATGAGATGGGTGGTGAGGAAGGGGTGATGTTTGTTGGGGTGGGGGAAGTAGTTAGGTGTTCGGGGGAGAAAAAAGTTTTGTGTGTGTACTCACCTACTCACCTAATTGTGGTTGCAGGGGTCGAGACTCAGCTCCTGGCCCCGCCTCTTCGCTGTCCGCTACTGGGTCTCTGCTCTCCCTGCTCCATGAGCTCTATCATACCTCGTCTTAAAACTATGTATGGTTCCTGCCTCCACTATATCTTTCTTAGACTATTCCACTTCCTGACTACTCTGTGGCTGAAGAAATGCTTCCTAACATCCCTTTGACTCATCTGAGTCTTCAGCTTCCAGTTGTGTCCCCTTGTTTCTGTGTTCCCTCTCTGGAACATCCTGTCCCTGTCTACCTTGTCGATTCCCCGCAGTATTTTGTATGTCGTTATCATGTCTCCTCTGACCCTTCTTTCCTCCAGTGTTGTCAGTCCTATTTCCCTCAACCTTTCTTCATAGGACAGACCCTGAGTTGTGGAACTAGCCTTGTCGCAAACCTTTGCACTTTCTCTAGTTTCTTTAAGTGCTTGACCAGGTGTGGGTTCCAGACTGGTGCTGCATATTCTAGTATGGGCCTGACGTACACGGTGTACAGTGTCTTGAACGATTCCTTGTTTAGGTAACGGAACGCTAATCTTAGGTTTGCCAGTCGCCCATATGCTGCCGCAGTTATCTGGTTGATGTGTGCCTCCGGAGACGTACTTGGCGTTATACTCACCCCAAGGTCTTTCTCCTTTGCCGAGGTTTGTAGCCCTTGTCCACCTAGCCTGTACTCTGTCAGCGGTCTTCTTTGTCCTCCGATCTTCATGACTTTGCATTTGGTGGGATTGAATTCGAGAACCCAGTTGCTAAACCAGATGTCAAGCTTGTCCAGGTCTGTTTGAAGTCCTGCTTGGTCCTCTTCCGATGTGATTCTCCTCATTAATTTCACATCATCTGCGAACAGAGACACTTCTGAGTCTATCCCATCCGTCATGTCGTTTACATATACCAAGAATAACACTGGTCCTAGGACTGACCCCTGCGGTACGCCGCTCGTCACAGGCGCCCACTGTGATACCTCATCACGCACCATGACCCGTTGTTGCCTCCCTGTGAGGTATTCCCTGATCCATTCCAGTGCCCTTCCTGTTATACATGCTTGTTCTTCCAACTTCTTTACTAATCTCATGTGAGAACTGTGTCGAAGGCCTTCCTGCAGTCCAGGAAAATGCAATCAACCCACCCTTCTCTCTTGCCTTACCTCTGTTACTTTATCATAGAACTCTAGGAGGTTTGTTACACAGGATTTGCCTTCCCGGAATCCGTGCTGTCTGGTGTTTATTATCCTGTTCAGCTCGAGGTGCTCCACCATTCTTTTCCTGATGATTTTCTCCAGGACTTTGCACACTATACATGTAAGTGACACCGGTCTATAGTTTAGTGCCTCTTTTCTGTCTTCTTTTTAAAGATGGGGACTACATTGGCCTTCTTCCATACCTCAGGTATCTGCCCATTTTCAAGGGATGTGTTGAATATTATGGTAAGTGGCACACTCAGTACCTCAGCTCCTTCCCGAAGAACCCACGGGGAGATATTGTCCGGACCCATCGCCTTTGAGGTATCAAGGTCACTGAGTAACTGCTTCACCTCCTCCTCAGTTGTGTGTATGCCCTCTAGCACTTGATACATCCCTTGTTGGTGACGCACCCCATCCTGTCTACCCAGCTGCCTTCCTTCCTCCACTGTGAATACTTCCTTAAACCTCAAGTTGAGCTCCTCACATACCTCTTGATCATTGCTTGTGATTTCCCCCATCTTCTCTCCTCAGCCTTATCACCTGGTCTTTAACTGTTGTTTTCCTTCTGATGTGACTGTACATGAGCTTCGGGTCGGACTTAACTTTCGATGCTATGTCGTTTTCGTACTGTTTCTGGGCCTCCTCCGTACCTGTGCATACTGTTTCTAGCTCTTCTACTACTCTCTTTGTTTACTTGGGTTCTTTGCCTTCTGTACCTTTTCCATTCTCTGACACTCTGAGTCTTTGCCTCCTTGCACCTTTGGGTAAACCGGGGGCTCTTTCTGGCCTTCCCTTTAATCTTTTCCTCTGGGTATAAACCGTTCCTCTGCCTCCTTGCACTTTGACCCTACGTATTCCATCATTTCATTTATTGTCTGTCCATCCATTTCCCTTTCCAACTGAACCTCCTGCAGAAAATTCCTCATGCCTGTGTAGTTTCCTCTTTTAAAATCTGGTTTGTCTCTTTCGGTACCGTTTTCCCTCTCCACCTGTAGCTCTACAATGTACTCAAAGCTCAGCACCATATGGTCACTGGCTCCCAGTGGGCTCTCGTGTGTTATGTCTTCAATATCTGAGCTGTTCAGGGTGAATACAAGGTCCAGTCTTGCTGGTTCATCTTCTCCTCTTACTCTGGTCGTGTCCCTGACATGTTGGTGCATCAGGTTTTCCAGTACCGCATCCATCATCTTGGCTCTCCAAGTTTCTGGACCTCCATGTGGTTCTTGGTTCTCCCAGTCGATCTCCCTGTGGTTGAAATCGCCCATGACCAGTAGCTTCGCTCTGCTCATGTGCGCTTTTCTTGCCACCTCCGCCAGAGTGTCCACCATCGCTCTGTTGTTCTCATCATATTCCTCACCTGGCCTCCTGCAGTTCTGTGGTGAGTTATACATCACTGCAATGATTATCTTGTGTTCCCCAGACTGGATGGTACCTACTATGTAGTCCCTTTCTCTACACACCTCCATTCCTTCCATTTCCTCAAATTTCCAACGGTTCCTTACAGCAGTGTGACCCTCCTCCCCCCGGCTCCTTCTATCTTTCCTCAGGATCTGATATCCCTGTGGGAAGATTGCATCTGATACTGTCTCCTTTAGTTTGGTTTCTGTGACAGCTATGATGTCTGGGGACACTTCACCTATTCTTTCATTCCACTCTTCATACTTGTTCGTAATTCCGTCCGCGTTTGTGTACCAAACCTTCAACCTTGTTTCCAATACTGTGTCCCTGGGGAGATCTTGGTGGGTTGAGGGGGGTGTGGGTGGGGTGCCCATAAGGGGTTGCAGCATGGGTGGGGGGGATTGTATGGTTGGGGTATGGGTTGGAGGGGTGGAGTTTGTGGTGGGGGTGGGGGGTAGCTGTGATGGTGGGTTTTGGGTTGCTGGGGTGGGGGTAGTGGGACTGATGAGTGTGTGTGGTGTTAAAGGGTATGGTTGGCGTGGGGGTTTTGTGATTTTAGGTCCACCGTGGGTACTTCCAGTGTGTGTGTTTGTCCTGTTTGGGCTTGGTGTCCTCCGTATCTTGCTGTCTCCTCTCTCTCCTCTCTTCGCCTTCTTATCTGCTCCTTCCGAGCCTCCCTTTCTTCCTGCGTTCTGTCCCGATCTAGGTATACATTCCGGTACCCCTGATTCGTCCTCAGCCGTGCTTTCTCTTGCAGGATCATGGTACGGGCTGATTCTGCTTTGAAGATTACCTTGAGAGGTCGATTTCTTTCCCTTGTGTACCACCCAATTCTCCGAAAATTTGTCACTTGGGACGTGTCTCCCCCTATTGCTAGCATGATACCTTCGATCCTTTCTTTCTCCTCCTGTTTTCTTCTGTCGTGGGTGTCCCCTTCGACTTCCTTCAGGCCATAGATAAAGATCGACCTCTCCCTTTCCTCCTCCCACTGTCTCCCATTGCCTCGTCAGAGGTGCATTGGCCTCTCCCGGTGCTGTCATGGTTGTATCCCCCGTGTTCCTTTGTGTGTCCGGCCTGCTCAAAAGTCCCTGTCCGTTGCAGTGTGTTGATGGAGTCTCCGCATTTAGTGTGTCTGCTGCTTTGTCTGCCCTCTCGTGTTTTGTTACTGTGCTCTCATTCTTTGTTACTGTGGTGCTCCCCTTGTCCCTGTCTGCTTCTTATATGTCCCTCTCGTGTGTTGTTAGTTCCCTGCTCGTCTTGCTTTGGGCCCCACTTGCGTCTGCCAGCGTCTGTGCATGCAAGAGTTCTCCTTTTTTCTCCTCATTCCCTTTGGCTGAGTCTGGTGCACAAGCTCCGAGCGCTGTTTCTGGCCAGGTACTTTTGTCTCTATTCTGTGTCATTCCCTGCAGCTTCACTTCTAGGATCCGTATCTTGGCTTCTGCTTTTTTGACTTGCATTTCCCATATTCTACTCTCCTCAGCTATCCTTTTCTCCATTCCATGCTGATCACCAATATCTTCCTCTCCCATTCCTCTTCCCGTTTTTTGAATTCCTCCTCAGTGATCACCAATATCTTCCTCTCCCATTCCTTTTCCTTGCGGTGTTTTCCTGCTCCCACAGTGGCCTACCCATATCGGCCATCGTACTCCTTGTTGACACTCCTCTCCCTGAGCCGTGTGTGTGTGTGTGTGTGTGTGTGTGTGTGTGTGTGTGTGTGTGTGTGCGTGTCTGTGTTCACCTACATGTAGTTGCAGGGGTTGAGTTACCTGTGTGTGTTTGTGTACTCACCTAATTTTGGTTGCAGGGGTCGATTCACAGCTCGTGTGTGTGTGTGTACTCGCCTACTTGTACTCACCTAGTTGTGGTTGCAGGGGTCGAGTCACCGTTCCTGGCCCCGCCTCTTAACTGGTCGTTACTAGGTCATTCTTCTGGGAGGTGGTGTGCTGGGGTGGAGGAACCAGTCATGTGTGATGTGGGTGGAGGAACCAGTGATGTATGATGTGGGTGGAGGAACCAGTGATGTGTGATGTGGGTGGAGGGTGTTATATATGTTAGGGTGGAGAAAGTGGTACTGTTTTGAGGGCAGAGAAAGTTGTGTGTATTTTGGTGAAGGATCCCCTAGTATGTTGTCAGGTAGAGGATTGGATGGTGTGTATTTTGGAAGTTCATAAAACCTTCATTTTTAAAATATTAAAAAAAAAATACTATAGGTTTTCCATTTAAGAGAACTACTGTAAACAGACCTCTCAATACTGTTCTTGCATAATACAAATTATTATCATTATTATTACTATTATTAATATTTTCAACGCACCAACCGTGTCCCACCGAGGATTATTATTATTAATAATACTTATTATTATTAATTGTAATAATAATAATAATAATTATTATTATTATTATTATTATTATTATTATTATTATTATTATTATTATTATAAGAAAAGCATTTGGTCAAAAAGCAAAAAGAGGAAAATCCAAAATTTAATCGTAAACCTGCGCCTTCCCTCCGTGTCCATGCACTTCCGCCAGTAGCTTGTCTTTGAACCCCGAACCACTAGTTGTGAACCCGTCTGATTGTGACGGAATTTTCCTGTCTCTCTTCCTCTCCTTCCCTCTCTCCCCTTTCATCCATTTCTGTTGTTCCTTTGTCGCTACTTCTTCCTAATTCCACCTTTCCTTTTCTAACCCTCTTTCTATTTCATCCTTTTCTATCCCTGTAACCCCTTTACATTTCTCACTCTTAATCTCTTCCTAGTTTCCTCTTATCTTTCTCTCACCTCTCACTCTTTAAGCCTTCCTTTCTCACTCCTTTCATCACTCCCTCACTTTCCTTCGCATCGCAGTCCCAGTCCTAACTTCTTCCTCTAGTTCCTTTCTCTTCCTTTTCTTTCTACCCTCCCCTCATTTCTTTCTCCGCATTTTTCATTTTCTTTTTTTTTTCTCATTCTTCCCCTTCCTTTACTGTCGTTCCATCTTCACTTACTCGTTTCCTTTCTTTACCCTATTGTCATATTCGTCTTTCCTTCCTTCCTTGTATGATCTTTGAAGGAATGGATGGTCCAGTGGTTAGAGCGTCGTGAATTTTCGCTCACCATGAGGCGGGCTAAAACAACATGGGTTCGATCCCCGGCTAGTCGCAATGTTGTTACTTCCCGTGGTTGTTTTGAATATATATATATATAATATATATATATATATATATATATATATATATATATATATATATATATATATATATATATATATATATATATATATATATATATCTTCCTTCTCTTTCAACACGTCGGCCATTTCCGACCGAAGTGGGGTGGCCCAAAAGGAAAAACGAAAGTTTCTCCTTTTACATTTAGTAATATATACAGGAGAAGGGGTTACTAGCCCCTTGCTCCCGGCATTTTAGTCGCCTCTTACGACACGCATGGCTTACGGAGGAAGATTTCTGTTCCACTTCCCCATGGATATATATATATATAGGCAACACAGCCAACTATACCTTGAATGAGATGGCATCAAACAGACCGGTGCCAGGTGCCTGAAAGATGAAGGCAAGATATTAAAAACATTAGCAGCAGTGGCATATAGAAGCCCATCGACATTAAATATTTAAGTAGATGAATGGTTCAATAAACCGACAGGTTGATAAATTAGACACATGTGTTGCACATGTGTCTAATTTATCATTAAATATTTAGTAAAGACCTGGCGACCATGTCACTAATGTTGTTTTCGCTAGGTCATTACTAAATATTTATTGTTGTTGGGCTTCTATATACCTCTACTGCTACTGTTTTAAATATCTTGCCTTCATCTTTCTGGCACCTGGCACTGGTCTGCTTGATGCCATCTCACTCTAGAGTCGTTACCTTATGCGCATCTGTCTGGACTTCCTACTTATTTCAGGGAACGGTCCTAATTATTTATAAACCTTTTATCTCAGTCTAGAAGACTAGATCCTGTGCGCCCTGACTTTCCACACACAAGCAGGAAGTCAAAGCCCGCAATTCTAAACCCACCACTCCAAAGGACACATAACTCAGGTCCCCCTGTAAAAAAAAACCAGAGCCGGTGTCACCAGGCTGACGGTAAGGAGATGATAAATTAAATAGGAAAGATGGTGGCAGGAGATGGAGAGGAGAGGATAGCAGGGAGTGCATAGGCAGGAAGGAGATGCTGGGATGCAAGGCAGGAAGGGAGAGGGGGAAGGATGCTTCTGGGATGCAAGGCAGAAGGAGATGCTGGGATGAAAGGCAGAAGGAGATGCTGGGATGCAAGGCAGGAAGGAGAGATGCTGGGATGCAAGGCAGGAAGGGAGATGCTGGGATGCAAGGCAGGAAGGAGAGATGCTGGGATGCAAGGCAGGAAGGAGAGATGCTATGGCAGGAAGGAGAGATGCTGATAAGGCAAAGGAGACTGGATGCAGGCAGGAAGGGAGAGATGCTGGGATGCAAGGCGGGAAAGGGGAGAGATGCTGGGATGCAAGGCAAAGGAGAGCTGGGAGCAGGAAGGAGATGCTGGGATGCAAGGCAGGAAGGGAGAGATGCTGGGATGCAAGGCAGGAAGGGAGAGATGCTGGGATGCAAGGCAGGAAGGGAGAGATGCTGGGATGCAAGGCAGGAAGGGAGAGATGCTGGGATGCAAGGCAGGAAGGGAGAGATGCTGGGATGCAAGGCAGGAAGGGAGAGATGCTGGGATGCAAGGAAATAGCAATTGAGGATTGACGAACAACCAAATTTTTGTCAGCAACAGCAAAATAAATTCTGATTTTCAATTCTCTTGCCGGAGTGCTTGCCTGCAAGCCTGTGTGAACTCCACAACTACAGCGGTTAAACAATATTACATACCCATGAACTATTGTGGATTTTTTGGTTTACAATGGAAAGTACATAGTGAATATATATTTGCTTTAAGGTTTGGGGTAAATCGTGTATAAACACTATTGGCTTCACAATGGTTATTAAGGCTGCACAGTAACCTGTACACAACTACACAAGAATACTTTAATACCTAAATTAGGGATTAAGGTAAACATTCATCCTTGATACCTTGATGTGTATACACCTTTTGGTGTACACATATCCTGTGTGACTTGTTTAAATTAATTTCGCACATAAATATTATAATTATCGTCATCTTATGAAGAACTTTGAGCACCAATACAGTGAGTTACATGAAGTTGTTTTTAGCAATAGGACGGAAGTGACCTAAAGCCAGAAACACGAGTCTGACAGAGAAACAGAGAAGTTATGATTGGGTTAATTACACAATGACTTCGACGATAGATGGGAAGTCCGACCACAAGTGAAAATCTGTAGCCTCAAAAGCCTATTTAACTTTTCATTTTCATTTAAGGAATACACAACGTAGCACTAGTTTTCTGAAGAGCAAATTATACTATCGAAAATTTAAGCCACAATCACGTTTGTGTAAAGTATTTCCAAGCTCGAATTTGTATAGTGAGTATAAATTCCAAGTTTAGCTATAACCATCTACATGATAGATTTAATTTCAGTCAACATAATCGAAAATTTAGTATATGCTATAATAGATATAAGCACTGTTTTCAGGGTTACATCAAGTAGCCAGATAGTAAAGTATAAATCGTACATAAATTCATCAACTGAGTCAGGTTGGTTGACCAAGACAGCGAGGCGGGGAGACTAGACAATTGTTAGTGTTGAGTCACTCAAGGGAGTCTGTAGGAGACAAAGGCCACACCCAGTGCCAGGGGAAGGTCACACCCAGTGCCAGGGGAAGGGTCGCCAGATGTGGTAGTGCCACAAGGCTTGCATTGATGCAGGATAACGTGTGAGGCCACTTTTTTTTTCTTATCTTTTGGAAATATACAAATTGGAAAAAGAATAACAACTTATAAGAATAAACCATATGGGAATTAAAATATATTTTACCTCTAAGTCGTAAATAGTCATTATCAAGCTAATTTAGTAAATTAAATTTATAATAAATTTAAGTTTAACGAGAAGGGCTAATGAGACGCTGCTTGTCGTAGACAAGTATGGATGAAAAAAATCAAGTTAAGAATGAAAAATCTAAGTCAAAACCTAACACTCCTTCTTATTAAAGAAGCATTTCTTGTCTTTAACTTGTTAAAACATATCTACATGTACAACAGTTATGTTCTTGACTTAGGATTGCAACAGTACATTTGGTCGCATTCAACTGCATCTGCCATTTCTACGACCACAACATCAATTTATCCAGGTCATTCTGCAGTTGGCTGAGGGCAAGCGAGTCCTAAGACTCCCAGGCCAGTGTGTCAACCACTGGGCCAGCTGGCTACAATAAGGTGTATTTTTATACACCACAGGGATGCTAGCATGGACTACCACAGTGACCACAAGGACAGCTTTTTACAGACAAATCCCACACCAGTGTGGCTGTGGTGAACTCTAGCTCAAGTCCCTTCAAAACCGCCATCAGGACTTACGAAATCGTAATAACACGATTGCAGATAAATTATAACACTGGTCAACAACCAAAATGCTTCCGAGACCAGAGTAGCAATTTCCAACTAATTTTCGGCCACTGATAATGAATATCATGGTTAAAATTGTTTGTTAACTCTACTTTTCAATATAGACCTACGTGTCACAACAGGTTGCAACAGGCTTGCGGCAGTGTTTCTTACCACACTCACAGTCTCACTGACCTACATTATTGTTCCAGCAGTCATACAAGGTGGTTGTGCTCTCCAAGTTTATATTTTGAGGTGAAAGCTAGGTGATTTTCTTAGCCAAACACTTTTTTAACTTAAAATAAATATTCACTGAGCAAGCTATTGATATGTATGAGAGGCATATTACATTAATTTTATTTTCCTACTGAATGATATAAGTACCCTTGTGGTTTAGCGCTTCTTTTGATTATAATAATAATAATAATAATAATAATAATACTGAATGATATAAATACTTTTCTTATCTGTCATGATCTGTATTATAATGGTAAATTAAAGAATAAATTTTCTGTTTATCTTCTAATTGTTTGTTGTTTTCTCTCAGATGCCTCGTACTTGTGTGAATATTGCAGACAACTTCTGCTATATTTGTGGTAAGGTGACCTTTGCATCACAGAAGCGCTGTATAACTGTCATGGTTAGAAAGGCATATCACCTATATTTTGGATGCAAGATTGGTGACCAGGATAAGAATTGAGCTCCAAACATATGCTGCAACAATTATGCTACTAACCTTCGCCAATGGTTGGACAGGAAGAGGAAAGGAATGCCTTTTGCTGTGCCAATGACATGGCGGGAGCCAACAGACCATACCAACAATTGTTATTTCTGCATGGTATCTCCCATACAAGAAGGCTTGTCAAAGAAAAGAAAGGGGTCCATTGAATATCCAAGCATGCAGTGACAGAGTATGAGACGGGAACATTATGAGTTGCTAGAGGAACAAGAGATCTGCAGTAGGACTTTTGGGTCATGCTAAGATAAGATTTCGTTCGGATTTTTAACCCCGGAGGGTTAGCCACCCAGGATAACCCAAGAAAGTCAGTGCGTCATCGAGGACTGTCTTCATTGGAGTCCTCAAGCTTGTTCCCTGGATACGACCCACACCAGTCGACTAACACCCAGGTACCTATTTGCTGCTAGGTGAATAGGGCAACAGGAGTAAGGAAACGCGTCGAAATGTTTCCATCTCGCCGGGAATCGAACCCGGGCCCTACGTGCTTTAGCCACCAGGCCTCTTAATAGTAGTATTAGTGTTAATAGTAGTAGTTGTAGTAGTAGCTGTAATAATAGAATAAGTAGTAGTAACAGAATTTAACTTTGTCAGGTGAAGTCAAAGTTTATCGTATTAAGGATGATTCTTGATAATTTCTCAAAGATTACAAAACTGCCTTTCTTGTGTGCAGTTGTGTCTGGAATAGAGATTAATGATGCTTAATGAGACTTGCGTCTCTGGTTATTAGTGTCTTAATAATCTGCCATTACTTCAATTCACCAAGTTGATGGTGGTATACCGGTTTGAATATATGCATTGTCCAAGTAGTCACATCAGCACGTGTAGATATGTACGTTAAAATGCGTTCCCAGTTCACATGCCGTGTCCCAGGTGGACACCGTCACAACCTCAACAAGGGATTATGTAAATCATTTGCGCTGATTCAATTTTCTAAGTTTTTTTTTCTTTTAACCCAACAGTTTGTCAGTAAAGTATATATATTCTCCATAACGTAACAGCAACAATACAAATAACCAGCTCATAGAAAAATTAAACTTGTGATGACTTAATGGTCCAAGTCGGACCGAAACGTCGTCCTAAGTTTCATTATCCTATATGCGGGTTATGTATTTTGTCAGTAAAAAAAAAAAAAAAAATACACAGCTGATTTTTGTTTATCGCCTACGACTTAACGATGACGTCACATGTGCCTCAGACTTATAACTGATACTCAATAAATTAATTTTATTTATTATTCACAGAATCATCGCTACTGGAAAATTACCCGTAAGATATCAAAAGCCACTTATGAAAAATAAATATAATACATTATAAGCAATAAACATGGCGATTTTCATCAACGTGAAAACTGGCAGGTTCTTTTTTTTTATGTAGTTTGCAGTAATGTTAGCACAGGGAAGCCTTGTTTGCAGTGATGTTAGCACAGGGAAGCCTTGTTTGCAGTGATGTTAGCACAGGGAAGCCTTGTTTGCAGTGATGTTAGCACAGGGAAGCCTTGTTTGCAGTGATGTTAGCACAGGGAAGCCTTGTTTGCAGTGATGTTAGCACAGGGAAACCTTGTTTGCAGTGATGTTAGCACAGGGAAGCCTTGTTTGCAGTGATGTTAGCACAGGGGAAACCTTGTTTGCAGTGATGTTAAATAGGGAAGCCTTGTTTGCAGTGATGTTAGCACAGGGAAGCCTTGTTTGCAGTGATGTTAATACAGGGAAGCCTTTTTTGCAGTGATGTTAGCACAGGGAAGCCTTGTTTGCAGTGATGTTAATAGGGAAGCCTTATTTGCAGTGATGTTAACACAAGGAAGCCTTGTTTGCAATGTTAACACAGGGAAGCCTTGTTTGCAGTTATGTTAGCACAGGGAAGCCTTCTTTGCAGTGTAGTTAGCGCAGGGAAATCTTGTTTGCAGTGATACTAACACAGGGAAGCTTTGTTTGCAGTGATGTTTGCACAGGGAAGCCTTTGCAGTGATGTTAACACAGGGAAGTCTTGTTTGCAGTGATGTTAGCACAATAAAGCCTTGTTTGCAGTGATAGCACAATGAAGCCTTGTTTGCAGTGATGTTAGCTTAGGAAAGCTTTGATTGCGGGGGTGTTAGTACAGGAAAGCCTTGATTGCGTGGGTGTTAAGACAGGAAGCCTGATTGCGGGGGTGTTAACACAGGAAAGCTTTGATTGCGGGGGTGTTAACACAGGAAAGCTTTGATTACGGGGTGTTAACACAGGAAGCCTTGATTGCGGGGTGTTAACACAGGAAGCCTTGATTGCGGGGGTGTTAACACAGGGAAGCCTTGATTGCGGGGGTGTTAGTACAGGAAGGCCTTGATTGCGGGGGTGTTAGCACAGGGAAGTCTTGATTGCGGGGGTGTTAACACAGGGAAGCCTTGATTGCGGGGTGTTAGCACAGGAAAGCCTTGATTGCGGGGTGTTAACACAGGAAGCCTTGATTGCGGGGGTGTTAACACAGAGAAGCCTTGATTGCGGGGGTGTTAACACAGAGAAGCCTTGATTGCGGGGGTGTTAGTACAGGAAGGCCTTGATTGCGGAGGTGTTAGGACAGGGAAGCCTTGATTGCGGGGGTGTTAACACAGGGAAGCCTTGTCCACAAAGAAACCTTCTGAAAACTGAAAAAAAATAAACATTTATTTACTTCATCAATAATTTTACTGCGATGTTTTTGTACGAAGTGATAAACCTCACATACAGATTTTTATTCAAAAATCTATTTCATTTCCGGTTCTCTGGCTTATCTCGATTACCTGTTAATTCAGCTCTGATGCAATGGTCGTAAATTCTCTGGATTTTTCGCTAAAGATTTCCATTACCCACAAAATATAATCCATTAAACGTCAATATCCGG
Organism: Cherax destructor; assembly: GCA_009830355.1. Classification (NCBI taxonomy): domain Eukaryota; kingdom Metazoa; phylum Arthropoda; class Malacostraca; order Decapoda; family Parastacidae; genus Cherax; species Cherax destructor. The sequence goes on along the minus strand of WNWK01006644.1, from coordinate 76,977 downwards.
AAAAATGTGTTAAAAATTCAGATCAGATTTCCCACATTATTAATTGGCTATTTTCCATAAATTACTTTACACGAGAAGCCGCCAAAATGGCAGCTATTACAGAGGACCGGGAGCTTTGAACCTCTGACTTCAATTTTGTTTTAAAAAAAACTTTTCTTCCGTAACCTGTAGTTTCGTAGCAAAACAAACAAAAAAAAAATCGTTTAATGTAAACTTTACATCACTGTTTTGAACTTTTTATTTTTTTTCTTCCACTGCTTTTTCTTTAGTAGGAAACTCAAAATACTCTAATATGTCGAATCTAAGCGGATGTTATCAGATTACATTCTCTGTTTACTGGAATATTTGTTTCATTGACGAAGGATTAACCACGCTGGAATCGGAGACCGCAGCAACTTTAAATATTTAAGTGTTCTCAACACTTTAATAACAGAATATTTCTAGCCAGGACTGTGTCTGGGAGATTGTGGTCTCCAAACTACATTTCACGGAATAATCCTTATAACATAATATTGACCCAACTTCTGGAAGAGGGGAAAGTTGATAGAGGTAGAATTTTATGATTCATAAGAATGGTATTATGTTGGGAATTGCTGTGACATCCGGTTTGTTCCAAGATTTCATGTATCCAGTTTTGAAGGGACTTAGACGTGTAAGGTTCGGTGTTATGCTAGAGAGAGGGAAGGATCCAGCACACGTCAAGGGCTTACTGTCTAACAGAAAGGCCGCAGGTTGACAGACCTGGAGTATACCTGGAGAGAGTTCCAGGGGTCAACGCCCCTGCGGCCCGGTCTGTGACCAGGCCTCATGTTGGATCAGAGCCTGATCAACAAATTGTAGTATATAAACCTTTCTCGTGGTCTTTGTGTTATTATTGTAATCACTATCTCACTGTAACTGTGATGTTACTTGTCTTGCATGGAACACCGTACACACAGTGGGCTACATACACACTGTGTGTACTGAGGATTGACATTACACTGTGTGTACTGCGTACTGCACGCTCCACAAGCAGTGTGTGAACTAAAGGCTCAGTAGACAGTGAATGCATTGAACATTCCACAGATACTGTTTGCTCAGGTTGCGCTACCTACATAGTGTTTTATAAGGGAATTCACATTAGTATACATACACTGTGTGTGCTCATGTCTCCATTAACACTGTGTGCTAAGAGTTCCACCTCACTCTGTACTTCGGACTGCACTGTGTACCGTATAGTCTAAACTAGGTGCTGCGCTATGTGCTTTGTATGGTACACTGTGTGCACTGCAGGGTACACTCTTAGCTATGCTGGCTACACATTGTGCACAGCAGGCTACACTGTGTGCATCGCAAGCTAATCAGTATGCACAGGCTTCACAGCTCAAAAAGGCTACAGTGCGTGCACTAAAGGTCAATGAAAAATGATATTTTGATAATAACAAGATGTGGGAAAAGACATGAACTGATCAGGACATTTATTAGAGGAAACGTTTCGCCACGAGTGACTTCTACATTAGGACTGAAGTAGTCACTCGTGGCTTTTTCCACACTGAAGGTGACATTGTGCACTGTACGCTGCACTTATCGCTGCATATTACACTGTGTGAACTGAAGGTCACACTCTGTGCACTGCAGGCTACAGTATTTGCTTTGAAGGTTACTCTATGCAATGTAAGCTACACTGTTTACATTGAAGGTTACTCTGTGAAATGCAGGCTAAATTGTGTTGGCTACATGCTACAATCTGTGCATTTCATTTGGGTCCGGAGCGTACTTGCCACACAACTTCCACACCTTCTTCCAAACCGCACACAAAGAGGAAGTCGAGGTAAAGATAGAAACGTAGTATTGCCAACAAGTAAGTTTAGCTTAAAAACCAAAATACGATCTGAGGTCCTATTATATCGATAACGACCACACGAAGCATGCTTCAAACGCACTGCACGGGCACACGCAGGAGACCACCAAGACACGCATGTCTGAGAATGCCTGCCTGAGGTTTGAGGAATAGAACGTTATGTTGCAGTCAAAACTAAGGTCGAAAACTGGTGCACCAGCTCATCAATAGAGGACAAAGAAGGGTCCCCACAAAAAGCGGTAAGACGAGAGTATAAGTACCAATTCGCTCTTCCAAATTGTTAACGAGGGCTACGAGGCGATCGGGAATACGTAGTAGAAGTAAGAAGAACAGGAAAATGATCACTGTCGTGCAAATCCGGCAGAACAGACCAAGCGTAATCAAATGGGACTGAAGAGGAGCAGATAGAAAGATCAATGCGAGAGAGAGATTGAGTGTGAGAGTCAAAATAGGTGGGAGAACCTGTATTTAAAACATGAACAGGATAAGAAGTGAGAAGAGTCTCCAACTGATCACCACGAGAGTCACAGTGGGACCCTCCCCAAAGATGGTGGTGAGCGTTAAAATCACCTAACAAGATGGGCGGAGGCTGAGAAGAGATCAAGAATGCAACATCCGAGATACAGAATGCACGGGAAGGGGAGAGATATAGAGAGCAAACTGTATACCATCTGTGCAAATAAATACGTGCTGCGGTATAATGCAGCAGAGAACGGACAAAGACTTATTGATACGGTATACCAACGTGCATAAGAAGCGGCCTCTCATTAAATGATTCATCAGAAAGGGATCAGAAGAATGCAACAGCACATAGCCCGAAACGGGACGAATACCAGTTGAACTAATTTTGGGCTCTTGTAACCCGACATATACTGCGGAAAACAGGGAGAGCAACACCTGGAGCTCTCCCCGATTACCCCTGAGGCCACGAATATTCCATTGTAAACAAGTCATTATTCACAAACACAGGTATACTAACAAGAAGTGATAAAATCTATAGACTATTAGTGTCAGTGAAGTTAAAGTGTGGAGGCAACGGAAAGCGTGTAAGCAAGGAGGAATCAGAATGCTGTGAAGGAAAAGATTCCAGCGAGGGACGTGAAAAATAAGAAGGGGTTCAGGACGCCTCTAGATAATCCAGATTACATTGCAAACTACACCACACCCGAAGAACCTCATGGAGTGGGATGAACCACGGCACACATCCCCTCTACCTTTAAATCGTGATGCCAGAGGGAAGGACCCCACAGACTGCAAATGGGACTGGAAAAAGGGAGGGTTGGGAAGCAGGAGGAAAGGGAAAAAAGGGGAGATAGGGAGGATGGGACAGGGAAGGGAGGATTGGCGGGGAAATTAGGTTCGGTATGAGAAAGGAGACCAAAAGGTCTAATTCCTTAGACCATGAGCATCTTTGCCACGTCAAGGACCCCCTCCCCCCTTGAAGAGGCCTAGGCTGATAGAGCTGCAGAGATGTAACTCAGAGCAGCTTAGATTTCCTCTCTTGGATAAAAAAATTTCAACGTACATTCCTCTGCACATGCCTGGGATTCTGGGATGAGATGAAGTGGTAATTCCATAACAATAGCCCAGACACACTTCCCTGTGGAACATTTACACCAATAGCGTGTCTTGTTGACTTTATAACATTTAAATCTTAAGAGACCTACCTTGAAAGTAATCACTCATAAAGCATAGTACAGAGTCGGCGACTCGTAGTGCCAAGAGTCCCTTGTGTCATACTCAGTCGAAAGCACCAGCAATGTCCAGTGCTACTACATTGCTGATCTTAGAATCATCCAGTGGCTGGTAGGACATAGTGTTTAACTGCAGATCAACAGCACAAAGAGGCGAGTAGTAGTCGAGAAACGCTGTTATCTACCAAGCGATTATTGTCTCAAGAATTTTGCCATTGACTGACAGGAGTGACTCTGGTCTGTAGCTGCTGATATCCGCTCTTCTCTTGTTTTTCTGAACAGGCACTACATTTGCCTCTTTCCACAAAGAAGGTCATTTAAATTTTGCTAGGTAATGCTGATTGATGCGAGTTAGCTGTAACGCTAGTTGATTCTGCACATCTACTCAGCAGTCTTGGACTCACCTTATCTTGTCCCACAGCGTTATCTTGGTCCAGGGATTTATATAGAAGATACAATATCCTGTTTTATTGTCACCGCTGACAAATTTAGACATAGTTCTTGCGGCTACCAAAGGATCTTGCTGGATCAGGAACTTGCATCTTGTCACCAAAGTGTTCAGATAAGAGCTCAGCTTTCTCCTGTATTAGCATAGACTATCCCATTCTGGCGATTTAGAGGTGGAATAATTTCATTAGGTAAAGTAACCTTGTCGGTTCACCAGGATTTGGGGCCCGCTCTACCTGATGCCTTTTTATATCAGCCTCCCATCTAAAGATGCCACACTTTTGGACTCCTTCCATTTGCCAACAGGCATGCATGTTCAGGTTCCTGTTATAGTCTCTTATACCTTCTCCAAACCTTGTACTTGCCACTAGCAGCCTCTCGACAACGAAAGCCGAACCAACACTGATCTGAAGACTTCGTCACATACTGCCGTTGAGGGATGTGTTTCTGTTGGGGATTAAGGATGTATTCAGTGAAGGCATTCGCTTGGTTTTCAATATCACCTCCAATCGAAAGCGGCAAGCTCAGAGCAAAGGGCCGTCTAGTTTCTTCTTTCCCAGAGCTAGGTTGTGCATGCAGAATCTTTACCTCGTTCTGTTGGAATCTTCAGTGTCGTAAAGGCAGCCTTGTGTCAGATGATCCCACATAGCCAAAGGGATGGGAAGCAACTATGCCTTCAGACATCTTACTCACTACTGGGTCGGGAGAGGAGACAGATATCTGATTAGGGATGTTAACAAAGTTTCTCATTTCAGACACTACAAGAAGTTCATTAACCAACAATTTAAATATATAGACATTTATATTGATGAAGAAGGGAGTCCACATTTTCCATCAGGGGGTTAATAGGGTCTTCTTGTAGCCACTGAGGTCTGTACATTGTGCACGCTACTACAGAGGTACTTGTGTTTATGCATATCTTGAAGAACATCATTTCCAGATGATTAGAGATGGTAACATCAATATGCTGGGCAAGTACACTTTTAGAAAAGCATACGGCAACGCCATTTCCTTGTCTTTGCTTTCTCTTCTTATCCATGAGATGCAGCCACCAATTTGGAGTTTTATTGCCTTTTATTTACACAGTGGTTATAAAGAGTTAGGACAAGAGTTCCTGTCTTTATTTTCAAGCTAAGAGCTGTTACCTACCTCATCTAATTTATAAGCTTTTTTTAATTGTTCTGAGACATAAATAGGGAATAGGATGAAGTTGTCATCTATATTTGACCAGCAATTTCATTTGGACAACTGACTTTATTTCATGGATATCATGACGCTGGACGAGCACGTACCAGACTAGTCATTCTAGCAATAAATAACCTCAGATAAAGGGATGTTTTTAAGAAGGGTACAGCCACAGTGTAGTTGCTCAGTACTGAACAATCAGTCCTCTCTCTCTCTCTCTCTCTCTCTCTCTCTCTCTCTCTCTCTCACTACCAAACTATTTAATACATTGTTCTAAAAACTGACAGCTCAATTACTGAACAATTTTATTCCTATATTCTTTCTGAAAATAATTTAAAAAATGGGTTAATTACATAGTAAAATATTGTAGTCATGGCCAGGTGGGCTGTAATGGAATCTTATTAGTGAGGGGCCACAGAATACCAAAATATTTATCAGTATCAAAAAACATAAAAACTAAATAAGAACCTAACATGAAAATGGAGGAGCACTGTATAGCATCAATTTGACCACCAAGATAATAATGATTTCGATCATTCGAAATACAAAAAAAAAAAATAACTTGAAAAACTTTAAAAAAAAAAGATCTATACGTGATATTTTTTTGACAACATAAAAAGAGTAAAGTAATTGAGCGCAAATGCTGTAACCCAAAGGCGAACCTTTTATCAACGAGGACGAAAAATGGGAGAAACATTGCAAGGAAAATATCGCTCAGCGGGGAAGGATTACAAGGATGAGTGAAAATGGTGTCTCACAGCAGGAAATTTATGCAGATCTTGGACTTCCTAGAGTAACTGTCCTATATGTCTTACTTAAGAAGTTAAGCTTACTAAGTACGACACACACACACACACGCATATATATATATATATATATATATATATATATATATATATATATATATTTATGCATGCAAGACAACAACTATGAAAAATAGAGGAATTCCAAGCGCTTCGTGACTACTCACATATATATATATATATTGTCCATGATTGTCCCTGAACGCTTAAGAGACACGGTCGGAGCTCAAGACCCCAGGTTCACTGAAGCAGCAATCCGGTGGGACACCCTTGCACACTCCTCCAGTAGACCAGCTCCTCCCAAAGAGCACAGACAGTCCCACTGGGAAAAGCCGATCATGGAAAAAATTGCAACACAATGCTCACCATCGCTTCAGGAGAGGACAAAGCTCGTCTCCTAGCGGTGAAGGCACCACACGTAGGAGATTTCCTTCTAGCTGTTCCCAATTCCTCCCTGGGCACTCGACTCGACCCACAGGCCATTCGGATTGGTGTTGCTCTTCGTCTAGCCGCCCCCATACTCACCGAACATAGGTGTATTTGCGGCAGGGCGACGGCTGATCAATTCGGACTTCATGGTTTCGTATGTCACACATCAAAAGGAAAGTATGCCAGACATGAGGAGGTCAATGACATCCTAAAGAGAAGCCTCGCCACAGCCCGTTGCCCAGCCAAACGGGAACCCCATGTGCAGATGTCTGACAGAAGTCAAAAGCGTCCTGATGGAGCCACTATGCTACCCTGGAAGGATGGAAAGAAGATTGCCTGGGACTACACCTGTGCCGCCACATTGGCAGACACCTACTTGCCATACTCCGTAGCCGAAGGGGGTGGAGCTGCCAGCCACAGGGAGACCCAGAAGACACGCAAATATGAAGGCCTTCCCCCTTGCTATAACTTCATCCCAATAGGGTCGGAGAACCTTGGAGCATAGGCCAAGTGTGCTCTAAAGTTCCTCAAAGAGCTGGGTGAAAAACTCATCATAGAAACCAAGGCCCACAGGGCGGCCAGCTTCTCTTTCAGAGACTCAGTGTTGCGATCCAGAGGGAAAATGCTTGCAGCATTCTGGGCACGCGGCCCACTGCTAGGGGAGCTGGATGAAGTATTCGAGATGTAGTTCTGAGTTGATATCTACGTTTTTTACTCCCTATTGTAATTTTGTCAATGTATTTTGTCAATGGGTTTTGTCTTTAAATAAAGTAAATGTAAAATATAGAGGGTGATAGGAGAAAATTTTCAAACAGCTTCAGGAAGAAACTTGAGTTTTCACTGAAGCAAGTTTATTCCTTTCTTTGAGGATGAGTGTCCCCAGGATAGTTCCAGAGGTGGTACCTTCCAATATTATTATATATATATATATATATATATATATATATATATATATATATATATATATATATATATATATATATATATATATATATTGTACTATTCCCTGTGATCAGCAGTTCCTCCCTGTCGCCCGACGCTGTGATGGATGTAGGTGTCAGCCAGCGTCGACATGCAAGTATCAGAGCTTGCCATTCTTCCAAGGATCGATGGTGATCCAGTCGGAGAGGTTGCCTGGGTTGTGGGTATTGTTGGCTGCTAGTGATCAGGGATCTCTCTGTCCGATATATATATATATATAGATATATATATATATATATATATATATATATATATATATATATATATATATATATATAATATATATATATATATATATATATATATATATATATATATATATATATATATATATATATATATATATATATATATATATATATATATATAAGACAAGCCACAGGGGTGTAAATCTTAGCTCAAGTACTTTCATACTTGAATGGTCATCAGGAGCTTTGCAATGTTGCAAGAGAACAACTAGCAGGGAGAGTTTCAGAGTAGCGTAGTTAGTATGTGTCACGGCCATGGTTACCCTTAGAATGTGGTCAGTGGTCAATGCCAGCCCAACCCTACCACCATCCCCCTACTCTCCATATGGGGTAGGAGGGTTTCTGAGATATCAAGTATGAAATAATACGATATAATAGCCATCACAGAAACCCTCCTACCCCATATGGGGAGTAGGGGGATGGCGGTAGGGTGGGGCTGGCACTGACCACAGACCACATTCTAAAGGAAACCGTGGATGGTGACACATACTCTCTACGCTACTCTGAGAACTCTCCCTGCAAAGCTCCTGATGAAGCCCTGAGAAATGTGAAAGTACTTGAGCTATAGATTTCCACCCCCTGTGGCTTGTCTTGCATAGTTAAAATAGATATATTTTATTTAATTTATGATAATGTAAAATTTAATAATTTTGAACCAAAAGAACCTTAGAAAACTTACCTGACCTTATTATAACAAGCGCAATTTAATTTAGCCTAATCCAACTAAATATATTTTAGATAAGTTTACAATAGTTTAATAATAAACACAATGAGATATATTTTTTTAGCTAGGTTCAGAATGATTTTTTGCGAAATTATTGCATAAACAAATTTAGCTTAAATAGCTACACTCCATTTAAGCTAAAATAGCAAGTTTTACCTATTCGGCACGGCGTGTTAATGTTGCAGTTTTATAACTGTAGTGTAAAGCAACCCTCTGCCAAGACAGTGATGGAGTGAATGATGACGAAAGTTTTTCTTTTTCGGGCCACCCTGCCTTGGTGGGAATCGGCCGATGTGTTAATAAAATAAATATATATATATATATATATATATATATATATATATATATATATATATATATATATATATATATATATACCTACTCACCAGGTGCCTGTCAATCCCAAAACTTACATACTTCGTGAGATGCTCCCCAGCCTTCAGCACTCGAAACTCAAGGAATATGACTCTCTCCTCAAGACCATACTAGAGAGTGTATTGAATCTTTCCCTCGAAGATGGAAAGTGGTTGCAAGCCTCACTTCCATTCAGGCTTGGGGGGCTGGGAGTACCCAGATCCTCCCAGATTGCCCTACCAGCTTTCCTATCCTCTTCCATAGCATCAAATGAGCTAATAAAACAAATTCTTCCAGACAACCTCAGTGATTCAGCAGGAATACAGGACCCTAGCTACATCAGTGCCATCACTGAATGGGATCCTCTTGCTGCTCCAGCACCAAAACCTAGTGCAGAACTGGCCTACAAACACTCAAGCTGGGATGGCCCCCATCACTGAAAATATGCTTGCCAACACGCTTAGGGCTGTAACATCAGACAGGGAGAATGCCCGTCTCCTAGCTGTGAGTGCACATCACTCTGGGGACTTACTCCAAATAGTTCCCATTTCGGCAATGGGAACTCCTCGACCCTAAGACCCTCTGTGTATTTGCCGCGATGCGCAAACCGACCAATATGGTCTACATGGTGTAAACTGTTCCAAAACCAAGGGCTGGCATGCAAGACACAATGAAGTCAACGACATCATAAAGAGAACCCTTGCTTCAGCTGGATGCCCAGCAGAGAGAGAGAGAGCCCCGATAACTAGCAGCCAACAATACCCACAACCCAGCAAACCGCATTGACAGGATCACCATCTATCCTTGGAAGAATGGCAAGCTCTTAGCATGGGACTATATCTGCGTGTCGACGCTGGCTGACACCTACATCCATCACAGTGTCGGGCGACAGGGAGGAGCTACTGACCACAGGAAGGAGTACAAGATCGGCAAGTACAGGGACATAAGCAAACAGTATCAATTTGTCCTAATGGGATCAAAGACCTTGGGAGCATTTGGGAAAAAATGCAACACGTTTCCTTAAAGAACTGGGTTCCAGACTCATCGACACCACCAGGGACCCAAGGGCAGCCACTTTTATGTTCCAGCGCCTCAGCGTGGTCATCCAGAGTGGAAATGCGTGCTGCACACCGGGCACGCGTCCGGCTTCGAAGGAGCTGGAGGAGATTCATAATCTTTGATATATTGTACCAATGTATTCATGTTCATGTTTGTGTTTTCTGTCAATGTATTCTGTCTATTATTTAAGCACTTACATAATATATATATATATATATATATATATATATATATATATATATATATATATATATATATATATATATATATATATATATATATATATATATATATATATAAGAGGATTACTTAGTAAGAGAACAACACATCAACAAATAAATAAGAAGCGTTCTTTTAAAAGTTTTTTTGTGAATCTTCATAATGTTAGAAGAGAGAAACTGTCAAAAAATGAAAAGATTTTGAAGGAGAAACGATTAAATTTAAACTCCTGAAAAACTTGGAAAGTTTTTCTTTAAGAGTGAATGACGTGTGAGGAGAGTTGCAAGTGAAGAACTTCCTCTCTGGTGACTGGAGTCAGACGACGTCGCCTCTGTGAGAGGAATTAAACTCCGAGGAAAGATATTAAGACTATCGAAATAGTAAACTTCGAGCATTTCTCTACTGCTGGAGAGAGGCTTTGGAAATGTTTCTCAAGCTGAAACATATCTGATATAATCTTTCTTCGTGACGTATTTGATACTTAGAAATGATGGACAATCATACTACGTCCTGCAACACTTTGAATAATTCTCATTCCCGCGTAGTAACATGCGCAGCACATCATAGTAAATACATTGGAATGAAGTATTTTTTTTAATTTTTCTACAAATATATGACTAATCAAATAATAAATATATTAGGGAATTTAGTTATATGAAATTCAACATATATCAAGAACATGAACGTTAAATAATATTTAAGTGGATTTAAAGCAAACAGTAGAGTGCCGGCACTCTGAAGGAGGGGTGCTAATGTTGCAGTTTTATAACTGTAGTGTATGCACGCCTCTGGCAAGACAGTGATGGAGAGAATGATGATGAAAGTTTTTCTTCTGGCCACCCTGCCTTGGTGGGAAACGGTCGATATGTCAATTATAAAAAAAATAAAAGCAAACCAGGAGAAACACCTAATAGTCTTGTATTTACTCACAAAGCAGAAAATGTTTGTGGTGCACAAAACTTATATTTGTTTCATTAATTACTACCGTAAAAAATATGAGAATCGTAATTTTGTTTGTTGTATAGTTTTATGGTTAATGAATATATCTACTAATGTTTAGTAATAAGAAATCAATATAAGGATATAAGTAATATCTTTAGATTCACTTGAAGAATATCCTACACTGGCTCTGCAGACCAGGAGAAGCATTGATGTTTTATGACCGGGACAAATGTAGTCTTGTCGACCAGGTTAGAGTGGCACTGATGCAGAGGTAAGATGGCCTTTGCAGTCTGGTCATGTGTGCTTGTAATTATCAAATTAGTTTAGTGTTTAACCACAAGGTCATATGTGGTCTTGGTTACTACGTCGGGTGTGACTTTTTACGACCTAACTTGAGTATGACAAATTTGACTTCCCGGTCAAATGTGGTCTTATTGATGAAATTGGGAGTCGTTTTGATGACAATGGGGAAGGAGGGATGTGGCCTTGATGGAGTAATGCTTAAAGAAAAATATTGGTAATGATTTGTTTCGATTTATTGTCTCTCGAGTGTGGCTAAAAAAATTTTTTATACAATTACAAAGAAATCTCCCATCATAACTCGTGTGGCAGCAATAACTTGAATATAGGCTCAGATTACTAACGTCGTATTGACAATATTGCATAATGTCCACACTTAAGTTAACTTACCGATGCCATAAAATGTAATTACTGAACATTCCCGCTATCAGCTGAAAATGTTTTAACGTTATAGTACGACCAGACTCGACAACGACGTAAATGTTCCATTATAATAAGTGTTCATATATCTTGTATTGTTTACAAAAATACTCTCTCTGTTAATGTCTATATATGTGCAATATATATGTAAACTACAGTTATGTTTACAGCATGTATGTACGATATGTTTGTTTAGTGAAAAAGAATGGCATATATGTCGTTCCGAATAGGTAAAACTAGCGATTATGGATTAAATAGCAACGCTTTTCTTTCCGAATTATCCAAGCTAAAATTTGTGTATGCAGTAATTTCACAAAAATCATTCTGAATCTAACTGAAAAAATATATTTCATTGTGTTTGTTTATTTTCAAATTAGTGTAAACTTATTTAAAATATATTTAGTTCCATTAGGCTAAATTAAATTGCGCTTGTTATAATAAGGTTAGGTAAGTTTTCTAAGGTTCTTCAGATACAAAATTATTAATTTTGACATTACCATAAATGAAAAAAATATATCTTTAAACGTATAAAGAAAATTTTAGAAAGGACTTAACTTTAAACGAGTTTTTGTTAACTGACCAATTTTACGTATTCAGCACGACATATATTTTGTAATATATATATATATATATATATATATATATATATATATATATATATATATATATATATATATATATATATATATATATATATATACCTCAGGAAATCTCGAGGTTCTCCTCGGAGCTGTTTGAATATTTTCTTCTCCTACCACCCCTATATATGATATATGAATGCTTTATTAATAGACAGAATACATTGATATATATATATATATATATATATATATATATATATATATATATATATATATATATATATATATATATATATATATATATATATATATATATAACACACACACACAGTAGACTGTCGTTTAACACGGTTTTGTCTTGCACGTTTTGGTTATAACACGATTGAAGAATTGAAACATATTTTTGTTTAAAACAAAATTAATTTAACATGGTTGCGGGAGGGAAAACATTTTGAGCGCTCGGTCGCTGGGTTACACCACTGAGTCAACAAGGCAGACCTACCGCCATCCCCCAACCCACCACCATCCTGACTTGACTGACTGACTTGACTGAATAACTTGCTGACTTCACAGACTGACTTACTGACTTGACTGAATAACTTCACTGACTGACTTGACTGAACTTACTGAATTGACTGACTGACTTGACTGAATGACTTACTGACTTACTGACTTGACTGAATAACTTACTGACTTGACTGACTGATTTGACTGAATGACTTACTGACTTAACTGAATAACTTACTGACTTGACTGACTGACTGATTTGACTGAATGACTTACTGACTTGACTGAATAACTTACTGACTTGACTGAATAACTTACTGACTTGACTGAATAACTTACTGACTTGACTGACTGAATGACTTGACTGACTTACTGAATGACTTAAAGTTAGACCTTTTCACTGAAGAGGACCCTGAAACTCTGTCTAGAGCAGCTGATGCCTTACCGTCAGTTTTATAATGTACTGCAGGGTAAAATAGAACAGAAATCCATTACAGAATTTATGCACACTCCAGTACAACCATCGACTTTAATACCAGAACCTCTACCATCCACCTCAGCCCAGTAGGGCCACAGCATAACTCTCCACTCTCTTCACAATCCTCGACAAACACCAGCACAAACAATTTATGGTAAGAAATACTATTATTTATGTTGCATTTGTAATCTTAAGGAGTAAAAACAACATAATACATCACGACAATGAACTACAATTACATGTTCCTTTTATTTGTGTAAGATCTGTTGGTCTAAAAAAAAGTTGTTTGGCTTTTTGGGGGCTCCCAAGAACGTAACCTTATTTTTCCCATAAATTCTACAGTTTCTCTAACCCGGTTTTGTCTAGCACATCTTATTCAGGAACGTAACTACCGTGTTAAACGACGCTCTACTGTGTATATATATATATATATATATATATATATATATATATATATATATATATATATATATATATATATATATATATATATATATATATATATATAGATACATGATTCCTGGCATTAGTTTCGACCATCATTAATAATTAAATGGAGAGTTAGAGGTATCGGAAGATGGAGAGAATATTTTGAGGATTTGTTAAATGTTGATGAAGACAGGGAAGCTGTGATTTCGTGTGTAGGGCAAGGAGGAATAACATCTTGTAGGAGTGTGGAAGAGCCAGTTGTGGGTGTAGGGAAGTTCGTGAGGCAGTGGGTAGAATGAAAGGGGTAAGGCAGCTGGGATTGATGGGATAAAGATAGAAATGTTAAAAGCAGGTGGGGATATAATTTTGGAGTGGTTGGTGCTATTATTTAATAAATGTATGGAAGAGGGTAAGGTACCTAGGGATTGGCAGAGAGCGTGTATTGTTCCTTTGTATAAAGGCAAAGGGGACAAAAGAGAGTGCAAAAATTATAGGGGAATAAGTCTGTTGAGTGTACCTGGTAAAGTGTATGGTAGAGTTATTATTGAAAGAATTAAGAGTAAAACAGAAAGCAGGATAGCAGATGAACAAGGGGCTTTAGGAAAGGTAGGGGTGTGTAGACCAAGTGTTTACAGTGAAACATATAGGTGAACAGTATTTGGATAAGGGTAAAGATGTTTTTGTGGCATTTATGGATTTGGAAAAGGCGTATGATAGGGTAGATAGGGGGCAATGTGGCAGATGTTGCAGGTGTATGGAATAGGAGGAAGGTTACTGAAAGCAGTGAAGAGTTTTTATGAGGATAGTGAGGCTCAGGTTAGAGTGTGTAGGAGGGAAGGGACTTTTTCCCAGTAAAAGTGGGCCTTAGACAAGGATATGTGATGTCACCGTGGTTGTTCAATATATTTATAGATGGGGTTGTAAGAGAAGTGAATGCGAGGGTCTTGGCAAGAGGTGTTGGGCTAAAAGATAAAGAAGCAAATACAAAGTGGGAGTTGTCACAGTTGCTTTTTGCTGATGACACTGTGCTTTTGGGAGATTCTGAAGAGAAGTTGCAGAGGTTGGTGGATGAATTTGGTAGGGTGTGTAAAAGAAGAAAATTGAAAGTGAATATAGGAAAGAGTAAGGTGATGAGGATAACAAAAAGAATAGGTGACGAAAGATTGGATATCAGATTGGAGGGAGAGAGTATGGAGGAGGTGAATGTATTCAGATATTTGGGAGTGGACATGTCGGCGGATGGGTCTATGAAGGATGAGGTGAATCATAGAATTGATGAGGGGAAAAGGGTGAGTGGAGCACTTCGGAGTCTGTGGAGACAAAGAACCTTGTCCATGGAAGTAAAGAGGGAATGTATGAGAGTATAGTTATACCAACGCTCTTATATGGGTGTGAAGCATGGGTGATGAATGTTGCAACGAGGAGAAGGCTGGAGGCAGTGGAGATGTCATGTCTGAGGTCAATGTGTGGTGTGAAGATAATGCAGAGAATTCGGAGTTTGGAAATTATGATGAGGTGCGGATTACCAAAACGATTGTCCAGAGAGCTGAGGAGGGGTTGTTGAGGTGGTTTGGACATGTAGAGAGAATGGAACTAGACAGAGTGACTTCGAGAGTGTATAAATCTGTAGTGGAGGGAAGGCGGGGTAGGGGTCGGCCTAGGAAAGGTTGGAGGGAGGGGTAAAGGAAGTTTTGTGTGCGAGGGGCTTGGACTTCCAGCAAGCATGTGTGAGCGTATTTGATAGGAGTGAATGGAGGCATATGGTTTTTAATACTTGACGTGCTGTTGGAGTGTGAGCAAAGTAACATTTATGAAGGGGTTCAGGAAACCGGCAGGCCGGACTTGAGTTCTGGAGATGGGAAGTACAGTGCCGGCACTCTGAAGGAGGGGTGTTAATGTTGCAGTTTTATAACTGTAGTGTAAAGCACCCTTCTGGCAAGACAGTGATGGAGTGAATGATGATGAAAGTTTTTCTTTTTCGGGCCACCCTGCCTTTGTGGGAATCGGCCGATGTGTTAATAAAAAAAAAATATATATATATACAGGTATATATATATATATATATATATATATATATATATATATATATATATATATATATATATATATATATATATATATATATATATATATATACCTGTACATATGTACATATATATTCTAGGTAGTAGGTTAGCAGAAAGCAACCACCCAGGGAGGTTCTACTGTCCTGCCAAGTGAGTTTGAAACGGAAACCTTTAATTGTTTTACTTGATGGTAAGATTGCTGGTGTCATTTTTCTGTTTCATGCTACACGCATGTACACGCATGTACACGCATGTACACGCATGTACACGCATGTACACGCATGTACACGCATGTACACGCATGTACACACATGTACTATGCAGACTATACCCGTTGACTACCACTTTCCTCTTAAACAGTTATATTCAATGTGCAGAGACGCTGCAAGGTGGAGAGCCACTGCAATACAAAGTGTCTGCGGATCAAGATGTGTGCCAGTTGCAGAGATGGAAACCGTTAGGAAAAAGTCGCTAGCGAATCACACTCCCAGTAAAAGGGAAGCTCCCACGTTTTCAGGGTTTGGTCCCTCGAACATCCCTCTCTAGCAATACTTTGGAAATTTAATGTCTCATTGACCGAAGATAAATGATTCCTGGCATTAGTTTCGACCATCACCATTATTGGCTTTAAGACAATTGTACTTTTAGCATAAAACCAAAACAGAGGTGATCGTAGTTCTAGGTGGGTGTGTGTTTTCATTTATTATAAGATCTGTCAATAATTTGTTCAGTCTTATGATAAATTACTTTCAGATTTACTCTTCTTGATCCAATATGACTGAGAAACCTCCCTTCCCTATCCCATCCTCCCCACCTCCCCCCTTTTCCCTTCCCTACCCCCCTCACATCCCTCTCCCTTTTTCCTTTCCTCCCCCATCCCAGCCCTCTCCCTTTATCCAGAAAATTCAATTGCAGCAGCAAATGTATTTCATAAAATAAATTTATCAATAATTGAAATTTTCTGAATTTTTTATTGAAAAGTTTAATGAGTTTCACGAGAATTGGCTGGGTTTTTTTTATTTAGCAGCACTTTTACGTTAATAAGGGAAATGGACCTTTGAAAAAGTGCCAAAATAGTGAAGCTCTTTTTTAATAAATTAAAAATATACATTTTTATATATTAAAAAATTCAGAAAATTCATTTTTTAGAGTCAAGGGTTACACAGGTTAACTGAGTCCATTATATGTTACGACTCGTATATAACTGTGAAATAAGTCACGTACGTTATTTTGAGCTGCAAGAGGCCAGGAGCTCTTCTTCAACAGAGCAAAAGTAATATTCATAGCCAAACCCAACAAGGATCAGCACAAGCTTAAGAATTGTAGACCCGTTTCTTTACTGAAGGTGATCGACGGTACCTCCGTCAGGTTGAACTACAGCTCTGAAACCCATCATCTCTTCGATGAGATCCACCTTATATACCATCAGCATCATCTATGACAGTGCTGTTGACTGTCTACGTAATTAAGGTAACCAAACAGTTATTGCAACTAAATAAACCGAGGGATTTGACAGTGTCTCGCACGATGACCTAATTTTCAATCCGGCTGTTTATTATAATCATGGGGGAGCGCTAAACCCGTAGGATTATACAGCGCCTGTGGGGAGTGGATGGAAGGTATTTAAGGAACTGGAGCACAGATCCAATTCCCAAGTTCAAGAGCCCCTCACCAGCTTCAAAGAACCTCCCTTGAGGGGTAAAACCGGCTGATCTCCCCGACTACTGCATCGTCCTATCCATTTTTCACACCTACAGCTGGAGTACACAAGGGATCTTGTTTGAGTTCTCTTTAATCAATATCTACGTAAATGACCTCCCCTAATCTGAGTACAGAGACGCCATCATTACCGTATTTGCTAACGATATAATACATGTCGTGTCCTCCAACCCTGGTAACGGGAACAGTAGGCATATGAAAGTGATTAAGAAAATTAACGGAAATTCTGAGAAGATCGGCTGCTTGCAAAAAGAAATAGAGAATTAAGAAAACCCCACTCAACGCACAACTGAATGTTACCCTACCACGATAGAGAACAATGGAGGAATTACTATCAGACACACTCTTATTTCTACCAATAGCACAAATAAGATGTTGGGTAACGAAAATGACAGGCAGATGAGCTTCACAAAGCACCTCAACGACCAGGTAAATGTAGCGAAAGCCCCTTTATTCCTATCTGTTTAGATTCCGCCAAACACCTACACACTTCCAGAAACACCTCTACATGAGGATGATAATCCCAGTATTGGGACATCTATGTTGACCCTTGTCACTCATAACCCTCTGTTTTATGTCTGACACTCAACTAAGAGTTGAGTGACAGAGATAAAACAGTTGAGTTCAAATGGAAGATCTCATGTTCTCCACGGAAATGACGCTATCAACGTTAGGCTCGACACACTCAAGGAGCACCAGATGTTTGGTATAAACAACATCTACCTACATGACTGAGAAAACCCACTCGAGTCGATAAACGCAATAAACTATGTAATCCTCGTATCCCTACACAAAACTCCCAGGATGACTTTGCAACACAACGCACGACGTTACATACATAAAGATGAATTCCCCATTAAATAGACACTGATTAAACTACCAGGAGACATTGCAAACTGGATAACACACGAACAAGTCTACTTGCAAAATAGATAAAGCCTTCACTACTGCGACTCCCACGAACACCTGAAAACATCAACACTATGAAGACCACTATAGATAGAACACATAGCCAGCGCCCACAAGCCTTCTGAGCAACGATCTCAACCCACAAGGAATCTTCATGACAAAAAAATAGTATGGCCTCACCAATCTCATGAGCATGCACTTTTCCTGTATACTTGTGTACTAGTCCTAGACAGTGAGGTATGCATCCTTTTTAAATTTCATGACTATGAAAAATATAAACCATACAACACACACACACACACACACACACACACACACACACACACACACACACACACACACACACACACACACACACACACACACACACACACACACACACACACACACACACACACATTATCAAGTAAAAATTATAAAAGTGCTTGGGCTACCTTTGTTTATCCCTCTTCCCTTCTCCCCCACGCTACTTTCCTTTGTTTCTATCCTTCTCCCTTCTCACCAATGGTCTGGTCAAAGCTTGCAATAGCTTTTCTATCCCAGAATGTGCTATGTTTAATAAGTTTCGAGACCGTCTCTTGAATGTTATGGCAACACTTATCTCACCTAACTACGAGGACGAAATATATTTCTTAGCATTGCCATCTACTCTTAGGATACTCAGTAACATTCAGTTTAAGGGAATAATAATGTCTAGAGGTCTTTCCCTCATCAAACGTCCATTGTTTCAAGGGTTGCTGTGATACATATTACGTTCATTTTTTTTTCGGTTTCACGTCTTTAATGACCTTTAAACATTAAGGGGCACTTCAGTTCCCCTGTCTTCTAATATCTTGTTTATGTTTCCGCAATAATCTACCTTGTCCATAATTACTATCGCATTTGCTTTGCTTTCGTAAGGTGGTCCAGGATCTTTCCTTAATTCATGGTATAACTTAACAATTTTCTTGAGGACAATTGTGCTGCAGAGGTCTGAGCAAAGCTCAGCTCAGTGATATTAATTACGAACAAAGTAGATTATAGGGGATAAATAAACATGATATCAGGAGACAGGGGAACTAACGTGCATCTTAAGCCTTATCACTCTCCGATTTTGATCTCAACCAATATCTATTGATTTGCCCTTACCTTTTCTTATGCATTCATCCTCTATCCTACTCTTCCTTTCCCTTCCCTGGGAAGTTCCAGCAATTAACGTTTGCTCTCTTCCCCTTCCATGTTTGGAGGTCAACAAATCGGCTACAAAGTCGCTCAAACTATTGCAGAAACACATTCACCAAAATTCCCATGTTGTGGCGGTGTACACCGATTTTTCCAGATTGTTAGATGGAGTGCCTAGCTGACCAGAGTAATCCAAAGATATGAAATAAAGTTGGCCAGCATTTTCACCGAAGATTTATGCGCCCTACTTTTTGTTATCATTTACATTAAAAACATTATCCACCTCCTTCATGGAAGTCAAACTCTCAGATTCATCCGATTGGTCCTCTATTCACAATCTCCCTGTCTCCCTCGAGGGAGTACCTTTTCCAGTTATTTTCCCCAACTCTTCCAAAGTGCATATAATAGCTAGAAACAATGTTAATCTGAATTAGAGAACAACAAAATCAGCCCCCGGTTTTATCTGAGTTTCCTGGCACTCAGATAAAAAATCACCCCACACAACCTGCACACGGATACTGGAAGAAAAGATACCCAGCAACAATAACAACAACACACCGGCCGTTTCCCACCGAGGCAGAGTAAAAAAAAAAGAAGAAACACTTTCATCATCACTCACTCCATCACTGTTTCGCCAGAGGCGTGTCTACACTACAGTTTAAAAAAAACTGCAATGTATCTTTACATCTTCAGAACGCAGGCACTGTACTTCCTACCTTCATGACTCGTCAAGCTAACATGGTTTCCCTGAATCCCTTCACAAATGTTAACTTCGCTCACACCGCAACAGCGCATCATGTTATAAAATCCATTCGTCTCCCTCACTCCTACCAAACACGCTCACGCACAATTGCTGGAAGTCCAAGCCCTTCGCACACAAAACATCCTTTTCCCGCTCTCCCCAAACCTACCTTGGACGACCCCTACACCGCCTTCCTTCCACGACAGATTTATAAGCCCTGCATGTCATTCTATTTGGTTCCATCCTCTCTAAATGTCCGTACCACTTCAACATCCCCTCCTCACTCTCTCGATAATACTTTTAGAAACCCTGTACCTCCTAATCTACAAGCTAAGAATTATCTGCCTAATATTCACACCGCACATTGCCCTCAGACAGGACATCTTCACTGCCTGCAGCCTTCTTCTCGTTGCAATGTTCACCACCCATGCTTCACACTTAAATAAGAGCGTTGGTACCACTATACTCTCATATATTTCTTTCTTTGCTTCCAAGGATAACGTTCTTTGTCTCCACAGACTCCCCAATCACTACTCACCTTATTCTTCCATCAGTTCTATGGTTCACCTCGTCTTTCATAGATCCATCTGCTGATAAGCCCACTTCCAATTATCTGAATACATTTTTCTCAATACTCCCTTCCTCCAGTCTGATATCCATTTTTTCATAATGTACACAATGTACACTTTCAATTTCCCTCTTTTACACACCTCCCAAACTCGTCCACCAACCTCTGCAACTTCACGTCAAAATCTCCCAACATCACACAGTGTCTTCAGCAAAATGCAGTTGTGAAAACTCTCTCTTTGAGTTAGATTCTTTATCGTTTAATCGCACATCTCTTGACAACACCCGCTCATACACTTCTCTTCCAACCCCATGAATATACATGTTGAAGAGCCATGGAGGCATCACGCATCCCTGGCTAAGGCCTACTTTCACTTGGAATTACTCTCCTCTCTCCTACATGCCCTGATCTGAGCCTCACTGTCCTCGTAAAACTCTCAACTCTTTCAGTAACCTACCATCAGTGCCGGATTTACCAATAGGCTTGGCAGGCTGATGCCTAGAGCCTCTAGGAGGCCTCCGGCCAAGGTGTATATTTTGGACACTATCTTAGGCCTTTCTTACAAATGTCATAACGGACTGTAGTATCTAAACCCTTCAGTAATGTTCCTTGCACTCCATTGCAGAATAATATTCTCTTAAGCCAATAACTCGACACTAGCAATGATTTCTTTATTGATTTTATCTTTCCAGAATAAGTTGACTGAGGCCCTCAGTCAACTTATCAACATTCAGTCAACATTTGTACTTTGATGTTAATGAGAAGAGTGATACCAGGATTCAAGCTAACAATCTTTTGCAGATAATAGAAGAACTTTAATTTGTTTATGCTGCATATTTGGACCCGTGTGCGGGGTCAGTTTACAAGGTCAGCAAAGCCATTCAGAAACCAAACTGTTACTGAGTACTTGTGCATGTCTGTACAGTTCACTTCAGGATTTTTTAGCAAAATAAAAAAGGTTGATGAGCTTGAACAAGCAATGGCTACCTTCGCCACCTTGTGACAGAACTGTCACAAAGTGTTGAACTGTTGATGAAAACAAACCCAGAAGATGTTGACCTGAAACTTACTGATGATTTTCTGAACTTTCACTTGAACGTGATACAAAACCATAGGCCTACAGAAGAGTAGTCACTGTCTCATACACACATGTTTCGTTACACACACACACACATACATACATACAACAGGCCTTGTGTCTAATCGACATGTGCCTAGGACAAAATGGTAACTAACTAACATTTATCAAATTATATATAAGGAAAAAATTCATATGGCCTTCCCTAATGTGGATGCAATCTTAGCTTAATGGTCACTAACTGCTCTGGTGAGAGGTGTTTTTCAAGCCTCAGAAGAATTAAAATTGAATTAAGGGCCATAATGTCTCAAGAGAGGTTATCCACCATGAGCATTCTGTGAATTAAATTACAAACTTATACAAACAAATTTTAATGAAATTTTGGATGATTTTCCTATGAGGATGGCTAGAAAACTTTCCTTTAGTTGATGTTCTATTTCTTTATTTCTAATATTATTTCCAAAATAGAATTTTAAATATAATTTTTAAAACGCTCTTCCATCTTACTGCAGTGGTGAGGCTTGGGGACCGAGGAAGCCTCAGAAGCGAAATGGCCTAGAGTCTCTCTTCATCTAAATCCGGCACTGTCTATCACTTATTCCATACACTTGCAACATCAGCCATATTGCTCATATCCACCCTATCATATGCATTTTCAAAATCCATAAATGCAACGAAAACCTTTATACCCTTATCTAAGTACTGTTCACTTATATACTTCACTGTAAACACTTGGTGTATAAATAATAATAATAATAATAATAATAATAATAAAAATAATAATAAAATAATAATAATAATAATAATAATAATAATAATAATAATAATAATAATAATAATAATAATACTAATAATAATAATAATAATAATAATAATAATAATAATAATATTAATAACAATAAGAAATAGTAATTATCTAATTCTAGTGGTAATAGACGAGGACTTCAAGCGGTGGCATTGCGCATTGAGTGGTCTCCCTCATCTGCATGTCCTCAAGTGGCAGAAATATTGGTTTACCGAGTAATCATCAAGTTGTGAATTATTTAACCAAGTGTACTGCAACACAAATCCTGTGTCCTGTTGTTCTCTTCCCAATGAATCGATACTTACGTCTCCCACATGACTACACTGCAGACGACTGCAGATACTTACATCTCCCACATGACTACACTGCAGACGACTGCAGATACTTACGTCTCCCACATTACTACACTGCAGACGACTGCAGATACTTACGTCTCCCACATTACTACACTGCAGACGACTGCAGATGACTTACCATCTCCACATTGCTACACTGTAGCGACTGCGAGATACTTACATCTCCCACATTACTACACTGTAGACGACTGCAGATACTTACATCTCCCACATTACTACACTGTAGACAACTGCAGATACTTACATCTCCCACATTACTACACTGTAGACAACTGCAGACACTTACATTTCCCACATTACTACACTGTAGACGACTGCAGACACTTACATCTCCCACATTACTACACTGTAGACGACTGCAGATACTTACATCTCCCACATTACTACACTGTAGACGACTGCAGATACTTACATCTCCCACATTACTACACTGTAGACGACTGCAGATACTTACATCTCCCACATTACTACACTGTAGACGACTGCAGATACTTACATCTCCCACATTACTACACTGTAGACGACTGCAGAACTTACATCTCCCACATTACTACACTGTAGACGACTGCAAACTTACATCTCCACATTACTACACTGTAGACGACTGCAGAACTTACATCTCCCACATTACTACACTGTAGACGACTGCAGATCACTTACATCTCCCACATTACTACACTGTAGACGACTGCAGACACTTACATCTCCCACATTACTACACTGTAGACGACTGCACACACTTACATCTCCCACATTACTACACTGTAGACGACTGCAGATACTTACATCTCCCACATTACTACACTGTAGACGACTGCAGATACTTACATCTCCCACATTACTACACTGTAGACGACTGCAGACACTTACATCTCCCACATTACTACACTGTAGACGACTGCAGACACTTACATCTCCCACATTACTACACTGTAGACGACTGCAGACACTTACATCTCCCACATTACTACACTGTAGACGACTGCAGACACATCTCCCACATTATTACACTGTAGACGACTGCAGACACTTACATCTCCCACATTACTACACTGTAGACAACTGCAGACACTCAAGGATGGAACCTTTGAACATAAAATTAATGTTTGCTAAGGTAATCCTTAATATAATCAGTGTATAAAATTCTTTTAGAAACAATTACTAATGATATAATTATTACAAGCAACGAACGGGATAACTATATATAAATACACGTGTTTTTTAGATATGTTAGCCAAGTTGCTTTCATATATAAATATAAAAAATGGAGTTCATGATAAAAACTGATGTAATTCGAACATATCTGCTAAACTCTGGTTATTATTATTAGTTGAATTAATACGAATGAAGAAAATTTAGGTGTTACATATAGACGAAGACTAAATTTTTCAGCATTTTACATGATATAAGAATATATATTTACCATCACAAACAATATATTTTTTTTTGAGCTACATTCACATTTTCTGTTTACTCAAACACCGAGGCAGACGAGTTTTAATGAATTCTTTGCTCAAGTCTGCAATAGGATGGAAAATTCTAAAGAGTAAAAAGATGAACTACCAGGTATTGGTAGCTCATCTCCCACCACTCTGAGGTACTGAAAATTATCTGTATGTGTTTGTTTGACCAATAATTAATTCTAACTGACGGATGCTAAGTAATAATGATAGAACTTTATCATTTATTCGATATGGGTAGTATTTGATATTTACAATTAAACATAGTACTATATGCATTGTAGGTATAGAAGAGTGCACGGTGGTGTGTCCTTAAGTGTGCACCGTTCATTGTTATGTATTGGCATAGATAGTACTTCATAATTATGACATGTGCCTATTTTCTCATGTGTGCGGATCTTCTATGAAGGTAATATGACATGTATTAATGTTTTCTTTTAAATCAAATAAAAAAAAATCCTAATCATTGATTAGTAATAACATCGCTTAACATGTAATAACATCGCTTAACATGTAATAACATCGCTTAACATGTAATAACATCGCTTAACGGTGTAGTAACTTTGATATGAGAGCATTTTCTTCACTGAAGTTTTCATCCATTTATGTGTCACTTGTTTAATATAGAGGGGTTTACCCCACAAACGGTTGGGTTTAGTCCTGACTCTTTTTCTTCTACTGCAGTTCTTCTTCTCACCGGCTATTCTTCGTCTGTCCCCAAGCATCACGGATCCCAACCTATGTCTAGAACAAATTAACTCTGTGGTACTCGAGGTTTGCTCAAGGCAAATTCCCTTAAGGAAAAGGAGGAGAAGATGCAAACTAGAAAGAGAGAGGCGCTCCCTATACAGGCGAAGGCAAAGAATAACGGAGCGGCTACAGGAGGCCAATATCTCTGAAATACGTAGGGAGACACTAGTCAGAGAAATAGCAAACATTGAATTAAAACTAAAGGAATCTTACAGGAACCAAGAGACACGGGAAGAACAAAAAGCCATAAATGAAATTGAAAGAAACCCAAAGTATTTATTTTCCTATGCAAAATCAAAGTCGAGAACAACAACCAGTATTGGGCCCCTACTTAAACGGGATGGGTCCTACACAGATGACAGCAAGGAAATGAGTGAGTTACTTAAGTCCCAGTATGACTCAGTTTTTAGCAAGCCACTAACCAGACTGAAAATCGAAAACCTAAATGAATTTTTTATGAGAGTGCCACAAAATTTGACAGACGCTTGTCTTTCTGACATCACCACGACGCCAAATGACTTCGAAAAAGCAATAAATGACATGCCCATGCACTCTGCTCCAGGCCCAGACTCATGGAGCTCCGTGTTCATCAAGAACTGCAAGAAGCCCCTATCACATGTTTTTACCATCTTATGGAGAGGGAGCATGGACACTGGGATCGTCCCGCAGCTACTAAAAACAATAGACATAGCCCCGCTCCACAAAGGGGGCAGTAAAGCAATAGCAAAGAACTACAGACCAATTGCGCTAACGTCCCATATCATAAAAATCTTTGAAAGGGTTCTAAGAAGAAAGATCGCCACCCATCTTGATACCCATCAATTGCACAACCCAGGACAGCATGGGTTTAGAGCAGGCCGCTCCTGTCTGTCCCAACTACTGGACCACTACGACAAGGTCCTGGATGCTCTAGAAGATAAACAGAATGCAGATGTTATATACACAGATTTTGCAAAAGCCTTTGACAAGTGTGACCATGGTGTAATACCACACAAAATGCGTGATAAATGAATAACAGGAAAAGTTGGTAGATGGATCTATAATTTCCTAACATGTAGAACACAAAGAGTAGTAGTCAACAGAGTAAAGTCTGAGGCAGCTACTGTGAAAAGCTCTGTTCCACAAGGCACAGTACTTGCTCCCATCCTATTCCTCATCCTCATATCAGATATTGACAGGGATATAAGCCACAGTGCTGTGTCTTCCTTTGCAGATGACACCCGAATCTGTATGACAGTGTCCACCGTTGAAGACACGGCTAGACTTCAAGCAGACATAAACCAAATCTTTAAATGGGCTGCAGAAAACAATATGAAGTTCAATGATGAGAAATTTCAATTACTCAGATACGGAAAACGTGAAGAAATTAAAATCTCATCGGAGTATACAAAACTAATTCCAACCACACAATAGAGCGAAAAACTAATGTCAAAGACCTGGGAGTGATCATGTCAGAGGATCTCACCTTCAAGGACCATAACAAAGTAGCAATTGCATCTGCTCGAAAAATGACAGGATGGATAATGAGAACCTTCAAAACCAGGGATGCCAAGCCCATGTTGACACTTTACAGATCGCTTGTTCTATCTAGGCTGGAATATTGCTGCACACTAACGGCACCTTTCAAGGCGGGTGAAATTGCTGACCTTGAAAATGTGCAGAGAACCTTCACCGCACGCATAAGTGCGATAAACCACCTCAACTACTGGGAACGCTTGAAGTTTCTAAACCTGTACTCTCTAGAATGCAGGCGGGAGAGATACATTATTATATACACATGGAAAATTCTCGAGGGCTCAGTACCAAACTTGCACACAAAAATCACTCCGTACGAAAACAAAAGACTCGGCAGGCGATGTAACATCCCCCCAATGAAGAGCAGGAGTACCACTAGCACGTTGAGGGACAACACAATAAGTGTCAGGGGCCCAAGATTGTTCAACTGCCTCCCAGCATACATCAGGGGGATTACCAACAAACCCCTGGCTGTCTTCAAGCAGGCACTGAACAGGCACCTAAAGTCGGTACCTGACCAGCCGGGCTGTGGTTCGTACGTTGGACTGCGTGCGGCCAGCAGTAACAGCCTGGTTTATCAGGCTCTGGTCCAACAGGAGGCCTGTTCACGGACCGGGCCGCGGGGGCGTTGACCCCTGGAATTCTCTCCAGGTAGACTCCAGGTAGGTAGACTTCCCCCTCGCCCCTAGTGGGTCCTTACCTGTGAGTCTCTGAATGAATGAATGAGTCACTTGTTGTTACCCAGTGGGCTGCAGTCAAATATTTTATAAAAAACTCTCCATATATGTCATTTTCTGAGTATTATTCTGAAACCGGACGTGTATTATTCCCGGTCAGTCAGGCAGTGGCCAGGACAGGAGCACATGAGGTGTGTTTAGTGGCTATTCGTACACCTTTACTGTCAGGTGATGTAAACATTAGTACCAGAAACTATGTACTGATATTAACTATAAATCACCAAGAACCTATTTACTGACACTGAATACTAACAAGAACTCAGATACCCAAGGAAAACCAAGATTTGTCTTCTAAAATTCATAGGGAGATCCTTAGGAAGTTTTGATGTTAGATTTAGGTGTCACCTAGCTCGATTTTTAGCGCACACAGTTCACACTCTGAGGTCCGGGGGTCGATCCCCGGTACGGGTGGAAACATTAGAACGTGTTTCCTTAGGACACTTGTTGTCCAAGTTCACCTATCAGTGAAATAGGTACTGGGTGTTAGTCGACTGGTTTGGGTCGCATCCTGGGGACAAAATTGACCTAATTTTCCCGAAATGCTCTGCATAACAAGGGGTTAATGTCAAGTAGGCCTGTATACCTTGTACATATACTTGTAAAAATAATGATTATTATTATTATTATTATTATTATTATTATTATTATTATTATTATTATTATTATTCCATTGCAAGGCAGCAGAAACCATAATTTTGCCACGATGGGAAGAATATGATGATATTATGCATCCCAAGGTCGAGTATCATGGCAATAATGGATAAATTCGCAAAAGTAATGATAAAAGTACAGTAGATAGGAAGAGTTTCTTAACAGAAAATAGAAGAAAACGGATAGGTACAGGAGGCCACGGTATAGTGTAAACACCTGCACATCCATTGATGCCTCGGCTCTAAATCAGAGAATTAAGAGACACGTAATTTCCTCCATCTTCTAATAACATGTCCATTTTTCCACTATAATCTACCTTGTCCATAATTTATATCGCATTTCCTTTGTTTCGTAAGGTGAAGTCCAGGATCTTTCCTTAATTCATGGTATAACTTAACAAATCTTTGAGGACAATTATAGACAAGGTAGATTATAGTGGAAAAATGAAATGTTAGTAGAAGACGGAGGAAGTTACGTGTCTCTTAAATAACTTAAGACACTGGAGGGACTTGGGTTGCGCCAGATTAGGACAAATTGTGCTGGAGAAGCTACATGCGGTGGAGAAAGTGAGGCTTCAGGGAAGCTCTGGGGTTGGGGTAGAGGAGGCAGGTAACCAGCACAAGGAATTTAACCTAATTAACCCAGCTCGGGGAAACAACCTGAACGAATTAAACATTCTTTTTTTTTACAGAAATACTCACTGTACTAAAAAGAGGATAAATTATCATCATACACATTTTAAGAAAACGCAAATATTTTTGCTCTTAGTGAAGGTTAGTTTGGCTAAAAAACACGAAAAAAAATAACCGTAATACTTTCATTTAATTTCTTGCGCTTAATGCGATCCGATAATGGAATCCCCGAACTGCATAACCCCAGCTCCCTTCGCTCACAAGTTATCACATGGACATTCGTCTTTAATATTTAATAACTACTGCATCCTATAACCAAGACAGTACCCGTTAAATTTACTTTCTGTGTGGGTAAACTAGCAATTGTTGGAAACAAAGCTGTACATAACTGAAGAAAACCTTCTCTGATTTACTTAAAATTTTCAGTCCCGGTGTGTTGTCTACAAAGCAAGGTTTACTTTGACATCAGGCTAAATAAGTCCCAATTTGTCAATTTTATTAATTACATATTCATATTAACCTCCTTTCTATAACTAAAGAATGTCTCTTCTTATAGGTTTTAAAATATTTGTGCTGATCCATTCCATAAGAAGTATTGCCCCTATTACGATATTAAAATTGTTACAGTTTAAAATAAATGCAATAGTTGGATTCAGAACCATTACTGAAGACTGCCATTTCTGAATAATGAAAACTAGAAAATGCAAATTCTGAGATGTTTCAAAGTTAATGTTCTGGTGAATTTTATGTTTTTTTTTGTATGATTATTATTATTACACTCAAATAAAGCGCTAAACTGACAAGGGTCATGCAGCGAAGAGGGGCAGAAAATAATGCCAGGGCTATAAACAGCTAGATGGAGGGAATATCAGAGGTGAGGGGAGAAAAGGGCTGGAAGGGACATTAAGGGCTATCAAAGTTCGTATAGTAAAGCAGTTGCTGACAAAAAGTCAAAAAGTGACTAAGTCAAAGGCAGGACCGTCTGCAAGAACAGAAGATAAGGTAAGAGTGGCAGGGCGGCGGCGATGGAGGAAAATCTTGCGAGCTCACTGGTAAACCAGACAATCCACATGAAAGTGAACAACCGAAATAGGGACCTAACAAACCTCTCAGAGGAATAGAGTGTCGTTTCAAGAGATACCCATGGGTAAGGCGGGTATGGCCGATGCGGAGACGGGAGAGCGGAGTCTCCCGAGAACAGTAACAGTGGTAAGAAGATGGCCACAAACCTAAAAGCAGTTTAATAGAGTGCAATTTGTTATGGTGCATGTCCGACGACCATTATTGCCAACGGCTGTGAAGACGGCCAGAGATGACTGGAAAATAATCCCTGAACGGAAGACCTCTATTGGAAACCGGAAGATCATGTACCGCTGACCGCGCAGCAGCATCCGCCTGTTCACTGTCCTGCACATAACGTGTCCAGGGATCCAACAAAAAACGACGTCTTTGTTTTTGCTAGCCACACGGCGCAACCATAGTTGAATACGAAGGACCAATGAATGAGAGGAATCAAATTGTTTAATGGCTTGTAAAGCACTGAGGGAATCTGAAATGATCACAAACGTTGAAGGAGACATATTTGTAATACGGAGAAGCGCTATGAGGATGGTATACAACTAGGCGCTAAAAATACTAGCCGAGTCTAACAAATGACACCGGACAACATCGTCGGGAAAAGCACCGCCGGGAACCCAACACCGTCAGAAGATTTAGAACCATCTGTATAAACAGCGACTGCATGAGCATGCGACCGGAAGAGATCAAGAAAAAGAGAGCAAGAAGCAGCCGTAGGTAGGAGAGCTTTGGCGCATGACAGTAGGGGAGAACAGACAGGAAGGAACATTCTTCTCAGCATAGAGGCTTTCAACAGGGGATGAACGGATGGAACCAAGGTATAAACGTAGATCCTTATGATGAAGGGGATCTAACTTAGAAAGAATTGTAAGAGAAGCCGCAGAATAGACTTGGTCGCCATAATCCATCTTGGAAAAGACTAGAGTGGAATGCAAACGGAGGAGAGTCCGATGTTCTGCACCTCACGAACGATGCTCAAGAAATTTAAGGAGATTCAGACTACCATGGCAAGCTCCCTTCAAAAAGGAAGTGTGAGGTTTCCATGTCAACCGACGATCGAACAGAAGGCCAAGAAACTTGACCGTATCACATTCTGGAAAACGTGAGCCGTGTAAATACAATGGGAAACATTGATCACAGTATCATTTGGTTCATCATAATGAGAAACTTTGAGATCAAGAATAACAGTGTTCATTCCCAGTTCCAGCTGGAATAACTACTATAAGATGCACTGAAATATCAGAATGGAACACTCGATCGAATTACTAAATGCACATAAGGCAGAGGAAATGTAAAGATTATTTAAAATAAACATATTAAATATCGAGAAGAATAAGATAGATTGTAAAAAGAATGAAGTATAGTCAGGCAGGATGGCGGAACAACTACTTGGGATCAAAGGCAAGAAGAAATAATGCTTTTAAGAAATTTTAACTTGCTAGCAACCTAATAACCACACAAGCTACACCCAACTGAGGAGAGAAAACCAAGAAAAAATATCAGAAATCCCTAACCAAATTTTGAAAAGCCAATAACACAAACCGACAGAACAAATACAAAAAAATTCTTCAAAAAAATTTTCTGGAAGGAAAAGGGTTAAAGTAACGATAGGATTTGTACCTACCAATAACTGCGAGCTATCAATCAACTACAGAGAAGTGCCAACACAGAACTCAGGTCAGTATTTGCAGCATAATATGATACAGACTTCTCTAGGCCACAAAATTTGTCAGAGCCTGACACCGATAGACTTAGTATTGACGAAATTAACAGCACTTACATAATAAAATACTTGGAGATGCTGAACATTAGTAAATCAAGTAGTTTAGATGAATTACCTGCGATAACTATAAAAGAAGGTTGATACCAAGTCTCTTAGTCACTACTAACAATATTTAACAAATTAAGCATTAGTAGGAAGTAAGATTCCAGTAGACTGGAAACTAACAAGTATTACCCCTATATTTAAATATTTGTGCCCTTAAATTAACATTGATTAACATCAACATTAGTAGACAAATGTATGTTATTATTAGAGATAGGAAAGTTAATTTTCAGAAAAAAATTACTAAATAATAGGAAACCATTATGGATTTAATAGAAAAAGCTCATACCTGCCTAACGTATTCGAATTTTTAATATGTACAAAAACTGGGATGAAAAATTCGCGATATATATAGTATATTTAGAATTCTATGAAGCTTTTTACTAGGTCCTTATTATGAATACAACGAACCTTGTCGTAATGGGATAAACAGTGGAGCAAGCAAAACACAACAGCAATTATATGACTTGTGTTTCCTTTACCAAATAAGCAAGCTGGTATATACAATATGTACAGTAATGTAAGAGAAAGTGTACAACACGGTGATCAAATGAGGCAGAAATGCAAAAGCAAGAGAAAGCACCGTAAGCGACCAGCAGCCCAAAACTTGCGTCACAAGTGAACCACATTGCTTCACTGCTTTGGCAGGCTTGTCTGTGATTGGCCGATGAACCGAGGTACCGATATAACGGCGGGGCCCTACTGATCGTTAAATCTTTAGCACCTGGTTTGCTGGTCGGGAGGCAACCTATAGGCTAGTGTGACATAGGCCGAATAAAGTGTAATATTACTCGTAGCATGCCACAGTCCCCATCGAAGTTTGCTTGCCAAATAAAAGGAAAGAAAAACAAACCATCTAAAGAAAGACTCAGAGCACTCGACCTTTTCTCTCTTTGGAAACGGAGACAATGAGAAAATCTTATTAAAACCATTAAGATATTTAAATGTATTGCAAGAATTAAACACGAAGAACAATCCGGGGTTATACATGAGTCCGAAACTCGAAACACCGAAATGAAACTGTGAGGCAGAAGATCCATCACGAACATATACAATTTGTATTAACAGAAGTAAAGAATATAATAAAATACTAAGTAATGCTG
Organism: Cherax destructor; assembly: GCA_009830355.1. Taxonomy (NCBI): domain Eukaryota; kingdom Metazoa; phylum Arthropoda; class Malacostraca; order Decapoda; family Parastacidae; genus Cherax; species Cherax destructor. The sequence goes on along the minus strand of WNWK01006644.1, from coordinate 44,183 downwards.
TCGCTGAAAAGAAAATACATTCATTCAGTTCAAGCACAGGATTCATCCTGAAACTACGCTGGACAATCTGAAATCAAGTGGTTTTTGTTCGGTTACTAATCAGTACAATCAGTTGACAACATGGCAATCTAAGTAATACAAACAGTAACAGCAGAAGCAAAGGGTTGTGCTAGTCAGAACAGAGAAGAACGAATGATAACTTACTTAAGGTAGATTCGTCAGGACACCGGACAAGTGTTTCCTGAGGCGGGTCTTAGTCAGATGATGACCCGCCGTTGGAGCTTTTGTCACCTGACGGAGGCCTTTAAAAATTATGGTCTATGGGTGATAACTGAAGTTAAGACCGACATACAAAGCTCTGTGAGTGACAATGAAATAATACAAATAATATTGAGAGAAAGGGTACTAATTAATGTAGGATAGTATTTACCTATGACATCCATCCACTTCCATCTCTCCGGTAACTTCAATTACAATTTTTTTTTAATATAGTATGTTATAATTTTCTCCTTTATTTCAAGGAGTATATGCAGGGAAGATTTTTGCTTTTTATATCCTTGACTCCTACGTCTAGATCATACATGATAGACCTTCCTAGAACATACATGGTAGACCTTCCTAGATCATACATGATAGAGCTTCCTAGATCATACATGATAGAGCTTCCTAGATCATACATGATAGACCTTCCTAGATCATACATGATAGACCTTCCTAGATCATACATGATAGACCTTCCTAGATCATACATGATAGACCTTCCTAGATCATACATGATAGACCTTCCTAGATCATACATGATAGACCTTCCTACATCATACATGATAGACCTTCCTACATCATACATGATAGACCTTCCTAGATCATACATGATAGACCTTACTAGATCATACATGATAGACCTTCCTAGATCATACATGATAGACCTTACTAGATCATACATGATAGACCTTACTAGATCATACATGATAGACCTTCCTAGATCATACATGATAGACCTTCCTCCTTATAGAAGTATAATGTGAATAGTTTAAAAAAGTGACAGGTTGAAGAATGAGACACTTGTGCAACATTTTGGAAAATTTATTACGGAAATGTTTCGCCAGTCAGTGGCTTCTTCAGTCCATTACCGAGAAGAACGGTGCAAGATGAGTAGGAGTTTGAGGTAATCAGTCCCTCAGCCTGGAGTCGATGTGTTCAGTCCATCAATCTTGAGAAAAGTACAGCATATACGGGGAGTGACTGACTACCACAAGATCCACTTCATGTGTCCCCTCTTTTCTCTGTAATGGACTGAAGAAGCCACTGGCTGACAAAATGTTTCCATCATATATAAAAATAAAAAATGTTGCACCAGACTTTTCCATGTATTATTCTCCTTACGAACCTGAAGCAACTTATTGCCATTGAAAAAAATAAATGTTAGCCAGGAGCAGCTAAATACCAGTGAATATGAAAGTCACCATCAAAAAGCTGTTACTGTGTGTGAGCATATTACCTAGTTATTTAATACCACAACTGTGAGCACCTGCACCCAGGAACTACCACACCTATGAACAACAGCACCCAGGAACTACCACACCTATGAACAGCAGCACCCAGGAACTACCACACCTATGAACAACAGCACCCAGGAACTACCACACCTATGAACAAAAGCACCCAGGAACTACCACACCTATGAACAACAGCACCCAGGAACTACCACACCTATGAACAACAGCACCCAGGAACTACCACACCTATGAACAACAGCACCAGGAACTACCACCATGAGCACCAGCACCAGGAACTACAAACCTATGAAGAGCAGCACCCAGGAACTACCACACCTATGAACAACAGCACCCAGGAACTACCACACCTATGAACAAAAGCACCCTGGAACTACCACACCTATGAACAACAGCACCCAGGAACTACCACACCTATGAGCACCAGCACCCAGGAACTACCAAACCTATGAAGAGCAGCACCCAGGAACTACCACACCTATGAACAACAGCACCCAGGAACTACCACACCTATGAACAGCAGAACCCAGGAACTACCACACCTATGAACAACAGCACCCAGGAACTACCACAGCTATGAACAGCAGCATTCAGGAACTACCACACCTATGAACAACAGCACCCAGGAAATACCACACCTATGAAAAACAGCACCCAGGAACTACCACACCTATGAACACAGCACCCAGAACTACCACACCTATGAACAACAGCACCCAGGAACTACCACACTATGAACAGCAGCACCCAGGAACTACCACACCTATGAACAACAGCACCCAGGAACTACCACACCTATGAACAACAGCACCCAGGAACTACCACACCTATGAACAACAGCACCCAAACATGAACACGCACGACACCCTATGAACAACAGCACCAGGAACTACCACACCTATGAACAACAGCACCAGGAACTACCACACCTATGAACAACAGCACCCAGGAATACCACACCTATGAACAACAGCACCAGGAACTACCACACCTATGAACAACAGCACCCAGGAACTACCACACTATGAACAACAGCATCAGAATACCACACCTATGAACAACAGCACCCAGGAACTACCACACCTATGAACAACAGCACCAACGAACTACCACACCTATGAACAACAGCACCCAGGAACTACCACACCTATGAACAGCAGCACCCAGGAACTACCACACCTATGAACAACAGCACCCAGGAACTACCACAGCTATGAACAACAGCACCCAGGAACTACCACACCTATGAACAACAGCACCCAGGAACTACCACACCCATGAACAACAGCATCCAGGAACTACCACACCTATGAACAACAGCACCCACGAACTACCACACCTATGAACAACAGCACCCAGGAACTACCACACCTATGAACAACAGCACCAGGAACTACCACACCTATGAACAACAGCACCCAGGAACTACCACACCTATGAACAACAGCACCCAGGAACTACCACACCTATGAACAACAGCACCCAGGAACTACCACACCTATGAACAACAGCACCAGGAACTACCACACCTATGAACAACAGCACCCAGGAACTACCACACCTATGAACAACAGCACCCAGGAACTACCACACCTATGAACAACAGCACCCAGGAACTACCACACCTATGAACAACAGCACCCAGGAACTACCACACCTATGAACAGCAGCACCTAGGAACTACCACACCTATGAACAACAGCACCCAGGATCTACCAAACCTATGAACAACAGCACCCAGGAACTACCACAGTTATGAACAACAGCACCCAGGAACTACCACACCTATGAACAACAGCACCCAGGAACTACCACACCTATGAACAGCAGCACCCAGGAACTACCACACCTATGAACAACAGCACCCAGGAACTACCACACCTATGAACAACAGCACCCAGGAACTACCACAGCTATGAACAACAGCACCCAAGAACTACCACAGCTATGAACAACAGCACTTAAGAACTACCACATCTATGAACAACAGCACCCAAGAACTACCACATCTATGAACAACAGCACTTAATAACTACCACAGCTATGAACAACAGCACCCAGGAACTACCACAGCTATGAACAACAGCACCCAAGAACTACCACAGCTATGAACAACAGCACCAAAGAACTACCACAGCTATGAACAACAGCACCCAGGAACTACCACAGCTATGAACAACAGCACTTAAGAACTACCACAGCTATGAACAACAGCACCCAAGAACTACCACAGCTATGAACAACAGCACTTAAGAACTACCACAGCTATGAACAACAGCACCCAAGAACTACCACAGCTATGAACAACAGCACCCAAGAACTACCACAGCTATGAACAATTTTTATGCGCCCTTAACGAGTCAGTTCTTTATATCTGTTAGAAATATTTTAAAAACTTTTACATAAAATGGAAGCCTATCATTATCTTGATCGATGCTACAGTTTATTGGTGAGTTCTACATTAGCTAATTGGGTTTAAATCTCATTAAGTACAAGAGGATTCCGCGAGTTGAACACAACTAGTCACAAATATTTTCATCTTTAAAATAGTAATTAATGCAGATTCCCAGGACCTATAAAATGAAAGCGTTAAAAAAAACCGACTATACACACTTAAAAGTATCAGTGAGTGATCTGATACGATGAAATGTTAAATTTTGCTTCTAATGTTTGACTGTGAATTTATTTTTCTTAATATTTCAGAGTCTGTGTCTTGTAAACAATGATCCCTGGCACTGTTTACAACAGTTACCACACAAATTTCTCAACACAGTTTTCTAAGTGAAGACTTGGTATATGTTTACCGGAAACAAATGATAAAAATCAGCCAAAATAAACATGAAAAAGATATCATTACCGTATGATTTGTATTATTACTGTATCATTAGTATTATTACCGTATTATTACCATTATTATTGTATGATTAGTATGCCAAACTCTCTAAAAGTGGTTAAGATGTGGGACGTTCTTGATAAAGAAGTGATGTAAGTAGATTCTTTGTTCAGTTTTAAGAGAAGGAAGGTTAGTGAACATGAGGTTACAAAGAGAATGTTTGTTACTAGAGATTTAAAGCTGATACTGGAGCCCCACAGTCGCAAATATGTCAGTACGTGTCAAGCTTCACGCTCCGTGTCACAACACTGGAATACCTGGAAATACAAAAGTGTAAAAAGAACCCATGCAGAAGTCTGGCAATTCAGATAAAAGCCTTCTCTTTTAAACAGAAATATATGACGTAGTGTTTAGCAACAGTCTTGGCAAAGCCTCGCTCCTCCGCCTCTGCAGTTCTGTAGATCACAACATTCACAGGAAACTCCGGGACACGTTCTTTGTCAGTGCGGAACGTGACCTGTGTTTACATCATCTCTCTTCTCCACTATGAAAGAGCACGCTAGACTTCTCAAACGAACCTGCAGTTTCTATCCTTTGAATCCGTTGCCCAAGCGGAAGTACTTGTGCAATGAGACCGAGATTTCCTTCAAAATATTTGTTAAGTAGATGTATTTCAGTCGCTGAGCGATCCAAGAAAGGCATCCCCGTATATCATAAGCCCAGCCCAGGGATAAGCAAGAGCGCAACGTCCTCGTGAAAAACAAAAGCAACACAGTGAGGAGGAGTAGGACTCTATATAAAAGATACTCTCTGTTGCACAGAAGTTTTGAACGCTACGAATGATATAGTAGAAATCCTCGGCATTAAAGTGGAAAATAAGAATCTAGTAATTATCCTAGTATACAAACCACCATCAGCAACTGCGGAGGAATTCACAGAGCAGTTAAAGAAGATAGATAGCTATCTGGATAGGCTAGAGAATCCCACCCCAAACATTTTAATCCTTGGAGATTTTAATCTCCCTCATTTAAAATGGAAGATGAGGCACCATAATGTTATACCAGAAATAACTCCTGGAAGCACCCTGGCTCAACAGGCACATACCAGGGAACTAATGAGGCTTTGTGAAAAGTACTCACTAAACCAACAGATAATTGATCCCACTAGAAATGAAAATACCCTGGATTTGATATTCACAAACAACGAGGAATTAATCAGAGACATAACAGTTACAAAAACAATATACTCTGATCATAACATCATAGAAGTTCAAACTAGTATTAACTCAGGGTTAGGGAACTGCGACACTAATGTTAGAGACGGAATGTTCAGTAAGTTTAATTTTAATAACCATAGAATTGACTGGGAAAAAATAAACCAAGAGCTATCAGACATATCATGGGAATCAGACATGAGCACCCTAAATCCCCACCAGTGCCTAGAGAAGCTGAATACAGAAGCATACAAGGTATGTATGAAACACGTACCATTGAGGAAACCCGAAGAAGATCAGATATAGAGAGAGGCGTAGGAGATGGTACAGGAGAAGAAAACGGGTTACTGAATTGCTGAAAAACACAGTTATGTTGGAACAGAAGAGAGATAGCCTTAACCGAGAGATCACGGAATTAGAGCAAAACTTAAGATGTCATACCTGACAGAAGAGGTACAAAGGGAACAAAGAGCCATACAGGATATTGCAAGAAACCCAAAATATTTCTACTCCTATGCAAAATCCAAGCTAAGAACTACCTGTAGAATTGGACCATTATTGAGAGGAGATTCGTATACGGACGATGAACAGGAAATGAGTGAAATTCTAAAAGAACAGTATGAGTCAGTGTTCAGCAACCCACTAAATGACAGCAAGGTAGAAAATGCAGAAATATTTTTCACTCCAGCAGAAGGCTGCGCAGACCACCTAACCGACATTAGTACAAATCCCATAGATTTCGAAAAAGAAATGGCCAACATGCCCACTCACTCAGCACCTGGACCAGATTCATGGAATGCTTTATTTATAAAGCAGTGCAAAGTACCATTAGCAAGAGCCCTTAGTATTCTGTGGAGAAAGAGCTTAGATCTAGGTGAAATTCCAGAGACCTAAAGAGTGCAGACATAGCTCCTTTGCATAAGGGAGGTAGTAGAGCACTAGCTAAAAATTACAGACCAGTAGCCCTCACTTCTCACATCATAAAAATCTTTGAAAGAGTGATGAGACGGCAGATTACAAAGTTCATGGACCAGCACAACCAACATAACCCGAACCAGCATGGCTTTAGAGCGGGTCGATCATGCCTGTCACAGCTGCTGAACCATTATGACAGAATTACAGAGGCATTGGAGGACGACCAAAACGCAGATGTGATTTACACAGATTTTGCAAAGGCGTTTGACAAATGCGATCATGGAGTGATAGCGCACAAAATGAGGGCCATAGGCATTACGGGAAGGTAGGCAGATGGATTTTTGAGTTCCTAACACAAAGAACACAAAAAGTAGTAGTGAACAGGGCAAGATCCAGCATCAGCGAGGTCAAAAGCTCAGTGCCCCAAGGCACTGTCCTGGCACCTCTGCTGTTTCTAATCCTCATAGCAGACATAGATAAAAACACCCAGCACACTTTTGTATCATCATTTGCAGATGACACTAAAATAAGCATGAAAGTCACTACGGTAGAGGACACTGAAAAATTACAGGAGGACATAAGCAGGGTCTTCCAATGGGCAGTGGAGAACAACATGACGTTCAATGGTGATAAGTTTCAGCTGCTTAGGTATGGAAAAAATGAAGAACTCAAAAGGAACACTATATACAAAACGCAAGAGGGTCACCACATAGAACGAAAGGAAAACGTAAAGGACTTGGGAATAATTATGTCTGCTGATCTGTCGTTTAAAGACCATAACAAGACAAAGATCACAACAGCCAGGAAGATGACGGGTGGGTATTGAGAACTTTCAAAACAAGGGAAATAATGCCGATGGTGACACTATTCAAATCGCTAGTGCTCCCTCACTTAGAATACTGCTCAGTGCTGACGGCCCCGTTCAGGGCAGGAGAAATAGCAGAGCTGGAACAAATCCAGAGATCGTTTACGGCTCACATTGAGCCATTGAAACATCTAAATTATTGGGAACGCCTTCAAGTCTTGAACATGTACTCATTGGAGCGGAGGAGAGAGATACATGATAATATATACATGGAAAGTACTTGAGGGCCTGGTCCCAAATCTGCACACTGCCATAACAACATACTGGAGTGAGAGATATGGGAGAAAGTGTAAAATAAATCCAGTGAGGAGCAGGGGTGCGTTGGGGACAATACGGGAGCACTGTATTAACATCCGGGGTCCCAGACTATTCAACATCTTACCAGAAGATATCCGAAACACGGCTGGAACCAGTGTAGAAGCCTTCAAGAGGAAACTGGACAAATATCTTCACCAGGTGCCAGATCAACCAGGCTGTGATGGATATGTGGGGCAGCGGGCCTCCAGCAGCAACAGCCTGGTTGACCAGGCAAGCACCAGACGAGCCTGGCCCATGGCCGGGCTCAGAGAGTAGATACTCTCGAAACTCTTCAAAGGTATATCAAAGGTATATCAGTATGAAAAATAAATACGTGTGAGGAAGTATGTTTATGAATATGAAAAAAATGTATGCAAGTATACTAGCGTATGTATGCACGTTTGCAGGTATATGTTAGCATATATATATGGACGTGTTAATGTATATACATGTATATGTAGCTTTTTTATGCAAATGTGTGAAAATGTATACCAAAGCATTTGTATGTATGTATATGTACGTGTGCCTTTACAACACATGTGGATATGCAAATGCACATATATACGTCGTGCCGAATAGGTAAAACTGTCTCACCACTGTTATCCATTCGTTTGAACTGCAGCTTGTCACGGGCCTATCACGCCCCTGGTCTGGTAGGCAACGCTGAGTGTCCGTGGTTCGATCCTTGGCAAGGGTGGAAACACTGGGCGTGTTTCTTTACACCTCTTATCCCTTTCACCTAGGAAGCAAGTATGTACCTGGGTGTTAGTGGACTGGTGTGGGTCGCATCCTGGGGAACATGATTGAAGACCCCACTTGAAATAAGACAGGCAGTCCCTCGATGATACAATGACTTTCTTGGGTTATCCTGTGTGACTAACCCTCCGTGATTAAAAATCCGAACAAAATCTTATCTTTAGCTCATAGTAGGCTTTCCAAAAGCTTGGAGATCACTAGCTTAGCTAGAGTACTAGCACCACACGGGCCTGGAGGACGGGAGTCAAGACACTCTCCAGCCGCTCTCCTCTACGTTCCGGCACTGCTGTATGTTTCTCGGTATCTTGCAAGCTTTTTGGTGACGCGGGTCGAGTTTCTTGAACTATTTTCACCGAAAACTATTTAGGTTAAGTATAATAGTTCTGGTGAACTATTTTCACAGAGAACTATTTAGGTTAAGGAAAATTTGTCATTTTCATGGTAGTGTGTCATACAACCCTCATACCTCAGATCCTGGGTGATACTCACGACCTGTCATTGTTGTTAATTGTATATACGCACTGCCGTAATCGGGTAATGGATATTGCCGAGCCTAACCCAGAAATTGGAATATTTTGCAGTTTCCCTTGTCTCTGTGTCATGTCCACTGATATGCTGGTTCCGAGTGACTTTGCTGTTGCTGTGTGCTTCATGCTGCTGTGCCATCAGGGCCCAATAATAGAAGTGGTTTTTGCGTTGCTTTTCGCATTTAAGAATTATTTATTATTTCTTTCAATTTCATTTATGCCTTTTAGCCCCTTTTGTCTCTCCTGGGTTCAGTTAGGTTAAATATTTTCTATTTCCACTAATCTCTTCCTGACAATTTCATTTAGTCTTATTCCGGCTACACTGTGGTACGGTCGGCAAAGCACTGCGTACCTTGTCACAAGGTTCGTAGGTTCGAGTCTCCGTCGGCCAGAGATCAGTGATATATATATATATATATATATATATATATATATATATATATATATATATATATATATATATATATATATAAATATAATGTAATTTTATTCCCGTCTTCGTCGAATTTTAAGGCATCTTTTTTGAATATTTGAAGCTTAACTACTGAAGATTACTGGAAGTTATCTGAGCCGTTTCAGGATTCTGGGAATGGGATCAGTAACTTTGGTCTTGGGGCATAAGTGACTGCAAAAAAAAAGCTAAGAAAATTTTGACTGTATAGCAAGAAGCTTGGGATCCTTGGTATGACTTCTAGCAAGGAAAAATTAATGGGGATTAAAAATAATTCGCTGAAAACAACTAACCAAGATTTGACACGTAGCAATGGTTTAAAGTTGGATTAATTTAGATTAGAAATGATATTGGAAAATTCTCCTTTATCAACAATGTTTTAGAAGAGTTTAACAAACTTCCGACTAGTGTTATGTTATTGAAACGAGGTGCTTACATTGCTTTAAATTTACGTTTGTTAGATACGTACATGAGTGTTTCTGCCAAGCATGGGTCAGTAGGCCTGTTACAGAATCCCTTTGTTGTTCACAATATATGTAAACGACTTCTATGGGTGAATAAATATCGACAAAAGCAAGTCTGCCGATTGCACTAAAATAAGCCGTCGGATTAATTCTGATGAAGACCCAAGAACACCACAGGAAGATCTGAACAGGGGTTATAAAAATGGGGAAAGAGAATATCCATGACACTTATAAGATGAATTATGTAGATTTCAAGCGCTCAAAATGCGAAAAAAAATGGAGTTCTGCTTAGCAATAATCTAAAGCCAAGACAACAGAGCATACGTATTCACAACAAAGCTAATAGAATTCTTGGCATCATATTATAAAGTATAAACGATGTATCTTCAGGTTATACCCTCATTTAGATTATGCGGCACAGTTCTGGTCACCGTATTACAGAATGAACATAAATGTGCTGGAAAACGCACAGAGGAGGATGACAAAGTTGATCCCATGTATCAGAAATCTTCCCTATGAGGATAGACTGAGAGCCTTGAATCTGCACTCTCTAAAAAGGCGTAGAATTAGAAGGGATATGATAGAGGTAAACATAGGGAAACCATTAATAAATAATAGGAATATAATAACGTGCTAAAAATATCTGAACAAGACAGATCATGCAGCAATAGGTTCAAGATGGAAAAATTTAGATTTCGAGAAAGATACGAGAAAGCAATATTTGGTAATAGAGGTATAGATGAGTGGAACAAATTCCTGAGTAGCGTCAGTGTAGCGAAATCCTGGAGTAGGTTAAAAATAGGATAGGCAAGTACATGGGTAGGTGTGGGTGGGTGTCAGTTCCTGCTGAACTGCTTCTCTATTCTCATCTGCTTATGTAAGACATTCTTTGAATGGATTATCGTAAAACCTAAACGGGATTAAATGACATTACCATTACAATTCGTAAAATAATCCTTCCTTAGTATAAAAAATCCATTATTTTTGAACATTACCTTCAATTTAGAAAGTGAAAGAAACTCTTATAATAAATTAATACTGAACCATCCATGGTTATGTTGAATGAATATGCATAAACAATATGAAAATTATATGAAATAACTAAAATATAATAAAAGCATTTCCCTTTATGAACTTAACCTATGCAAAATAAAGCAAACAAAACAAATTATGTCAATAAAGTGAAGTACAGGAGTAGTTGGGAACTATTACCTAATATAAAGCCTAGTGTTATGCAGAGCATTTTTAGCAGCTATATAATTAACTAAACAATGAGACAGATCCAGAAGTTTGCTAGAATGTCGTAGTTTTCCAAATTTAAAGTTTAAAAATGCTCCACATAATCTGGGGACCAAGAGCTTGAGAAACATTTAAACAACAAATGCAAACAATAATACCATGAGTTAAAAATGTTGAGAGAAACAGAGCAAGAAAGTGTAAAGGTTTTTCTTCAGATTATTATCCCGGAGGTTAGGTTAGGTAAGGTTCGTCAGGACACAGGACAAGTGTTTCCTGACGCGGGTCTTAGTCAGATGATGACCCGCCGTTGGAGCTTTTGGTCATCTGACCGAGGCCTTCCGCTGGCTTACCGGTCCACCACCCCTTTAAAAATTATGGTTATAGTTATAACCATTTTTCTGGAGGATTAATAAACACAAATAATCCTTAATTTTTGTTTTCCGAACTTCAAAAAAACAACAAAAGTTTTATTTATTCAATTAATATTTATTAATTTACTCAATATTATAAACAATTATTATCCTTACTTGATTATAAAGAAAACTCATTTACAACAAAGAATCAGAGAGCGGACCGGGAGCTTGAGCTACAAACACTAAATGACAACGACTTAAATGTTTTCTATTAAAGTCGAAACTAGGAAATACAGAAACATTGGTAAAAGAGTACATAGAAAAAATGAAATATTGTTTTTTGTGCAACTTGTGATGGGATGAGTGGGAATGAGTGGGGATGAGTAGGGATGAGTGGGGATGAGTAGGGATGAGTGGGGATGAGTAGGGATGAGTGGGAATGAGTGGGGATGAGTAGGGATGAGTGGGAATGATTGGGGATGAGTAGGGATGAGTGGGAATGAGTGGGATGAGTGGGGATGAGTAGGGATGAGTGGGGATGGGGATGAGAAGTTAAACGGATGTCCACCACATTAAAGGCTCATCTCACCCATGCTAACCGCTAATTATCTGAGTCGTAGTGGGTGGTGGAGGTGGTAGTGGTGATGGTGGATGGATTGGTGGTAGTGGTTTTAGTGATGATTTTGGTGGTGCTGGTGGTCGTTGTGGTTGTACTGGTGACAGTGGTTGTGGCTGGTAGTGGTAGTGAAGGAAATGATTGAAGTACTGGTGGTGATAGTGGGACACTGGGGAGGAGGAGGAAGGAAGGGGTAAGAAAAGAATAAGGAATGAGGGAGGGAGCAGAGCAGCATTTCTGACTAGGTAATTTACACATATGATAAACTATGTATAATAGTTGTACAGTACTTATGTGTGCCTGTAGCTAAATAAACTTACACAGAGCAACCATCAGATCCAGGTGGGCCAGTGCCAGTAAACACTGGGATCTCCGGATGGGCAGCGTCCACAAAAGAGGCAGCTTTAAAGAACTGTCATACAGACCATTTCACTCGTTTCAATCTTACTATGAGGCAGACTTGTTATTTTAGTTGACGCTGTTCCCGCTAATTTGTTAAATTTATTATAAAAAACTTTGAATATCATAGATACTCTTCTAGACCACTAAGAAATTGAAGTATTAAGCTGAAATTCAAAACATTTACACCATGACAATTTTTATTCAGTTCCCTTAAGGTGTTCGGGATATTTTTTTTTATCTCAAACCTAGAAATAATTTTATAAGTATTTTTTTGCATAAAACTACTAAGTATCCTAGCATTGTAGATGAACTTGAGTAACAATCATTAGGCTTAGTCTATTAGTTTCTGTGAGATAAATGGGAGAATAAACCCCTGAAAAGAACTGACGTTTAAGGCTTTCTGATCGCTGAAGTTTTTAAAACGGTTAATTTAACTGTACAGGAACCACATACCAGTGTTGCCAAGATATAATATTACTGCTTAGACAGTCACATATACAGACAGTGTATGAAAACAATAGCTGTCTGTGTCTCATAATTCACACTTGATATGCAAATTAGTGTTTGCTCGAAAATTTACAACTAAAAATTTTTACTTAGAGTTGTGCAAAGAATTTTAATTGAAATATAATTAAGAAAAAAATGAAAACTCCCGGTTTATGGCGTTTTAGGTTTATCAAGTTTAGTGAGTCCAATATTATCTTATTTTTATACTATTTTATATCAGCGTCTCTACATTCTTAGCTATATTTTTTCTTCTTCAGAAGTTCTCATATATAATTTGTGTACGACATATTCAGTCGGTTTCAAATGATAAACACTTTTGCACTGTATCTAAGGCAAGGTTTGTGCATAAATAACAAAAAAGGCACAATACCGTGACTGGAACAATACACACACAACCAGCACATATAAAAAAGAGAGGAGCTTACGACGACGTTTCGGTCCGACTTGGACCATTTACAAAGTCACACTAACACACAGGACAGGAAGAAGGGGTATTTATAGGCAGGCAGACAGGGGAGGGCACAAGAAAGTGGTGGAGGGGTAGTAATGGAGGTAGTAGTGGTAGTGGTAGTAGTAGTGGAATCAGTCATATTCTAGGAAAGGAGCACTGCAATGAAGCTGGCGGCCCACATAGGGTAAGGACAAGAACACAGAGGGGGAGAAATGAAATTAAAATAAAATAAAGAAGAACAAATACAAGGCAAAAGAAAAGAAAGAAAACACAGATGAGAAAGGAGAAAGAGGAGAAGGGGGGAGAGATAGAAGGGGAAGGAATCAGGTTAAGTCACGGGTGTTCTGAAGTTTGGAGCATTTAACAATGTAATGGGAGAGGAAAGCATCAACAGAGACAAAGCCAGGGCTAAGATTCATACAGGGAAAGTTGTGTATAAGGGAGGATTCAACCAGACGGCGACTGTGAAAGTTAGACGTAGGGTAGACAGTTTTAGCAGAAGACCAATCAATAGGATGACTGTGATCTCTGACATGACAGAAAAGAGCATTATTAGTGTCGGCAAGCCTAACACTATTTTTGTGCTCCCTAAGTCTGTCAGAAAGAGATCGGCCAGTTTCTCCAAAGTACTGAAGAGGACAGGAGGAGCCTGCCTATAAATACCCCTTCTTCCTGTCCTGTGTGTTAGTGTGACTTTGTAAATGGTCCAAGTCGGACCGAAACGTCGTCGTAAGCTCCTCTCTTTTTTATATGTGCGGGTTGTGTGTGCAAGGTTTGTGCAATTATTCAAATGTGTGGGCACCCTATAGACAACGATATACCCCAATTCCAGATTATTTTAAATTCTTTATCTAGAGAAAGAGTTGGTAGATCGACTTCAACTTTCGATATTGGCAGTTCCTGCTTAGATGAGGGCTTGAATTGTTATTAGAATGTTAAACATTTTTTAAATGTGTTTTATTTTTCCTATGTCTTACGTTGAGGCAAATTTGCCAATAAACTAGAATACCTAAAAAATGGAATTGATTGATTTCGTGCAATAATAAGCGAATGCAGTATTTGTTTGTCTTCAAAATTTCACTCTTAGTGTGTCTTAGAGAGATTCATTATTTAAGTATCCTGTAATTTGCTAATTTTTATTCTTTATTTTTAGTATAATAAATGCTCTTCTGGATCACTAAGAAACTATGTTAACAAGCTGAAAAATAAGTAGATATTTAAAACATTATGAAGCTATATATGCTAAAATTCAGAGATAAGGTCACAGAAGAGAGAGAGAGAGAAGGATGGGTGGAATGCATATTTTTAGACTGTACGAAACCTTTGGATACAATATTTGACAAGTGACTGGGACGTAAGCTAAAGGTGTATTCAAGAATAATAGGCAAGGCACTCTATTATATCAAGAAACACTAAATAGGAAAGAAACAACGAGTGACTGTCTGAGAAGAGTTGTTGTAATTGACAAGAGCTGCGAGTGGTGTTTCACGAGCTTCGACAGAAGGGCCAAAATTATTACTTGTGCGCATGAACTATACGATGGGAGAAATAGTGCCAAAGGTATCACTGTTTGAAGATGCTTACAATCCAATACAGATTTTACAAGCATCATAGGACCTGGACAAGCTGCAGGAAAGATCTGACAAAATTATGAATATCGTGGAAAGGGAAGAAATGATCGGAAACGAAGTAAAAGCTTTGGGGACAAAGGCTACAACCACGCTCATGCAAAAAGACCTCGGAGTGACCATATCACTGAGAAAACGCCTGTGGTGTACATTGACAAAATAACCTCTGATGAAAAAGGATGCTTGGCAAATCTAAAATTACTTCTCGGGAACCTAATCAAAAAATCATTCAGCATTTTGTATATGACTTATACCTTGTTCATTTTGTTTTTACTCAGGGTTTGACAAGGTTAGGTTAAGAATCCCTAGCTTTATTGACAAGCTATTTACAAGTTAAGGGTTCCTAACTTTATTTACAAGCTAAGAGCTGTTACCTACATCAGCTCATTTGAAAGCATTTTTATCTTCGTGCGTTCAGCACCAGTGTGGAATCAACAACTGATCAAGCATGACTGGTTCAAAGACAAGTGGTATGACTTAAGAGGATAGACTAAAGGATATAAACCAGATGACATTAGAGTTTAGAAAGACAATAGATGACACTATAACGTACAAAATAATGATAGGAATTGATAAGGGTGGAAAGGACTAGACCGGTCGTGAGTCTTATAACAGGAACACGGGGCTGTAGCTGGAGGTTGTGTCCACACGAAAATCAAAATGATGTTAGAATTATTTCATAAGCCTCATAATGCACAGTAAGTGGAATGAGCTAAGCAGCGAAGTAGTGGAGGCAGGATCCTTATGTTGCTTTAAGGAAAGGTTTGATAGAGCTTGCGATGCCAGGAGAGAAGGGAATCCAGTCCTATTCAATTCTGAATTCACGTTTTCAATTGCATTTGCAAAATTTCACTCTATATAGAATAACTTAACAATGGAGCTTACTGTATACAAACGCCTACCCATTTTCTCACATATATAGCGTCCTTCATTAATATCAATTTAACCAAATATACGCTGAAATGCATACAATATACATAGAAACAAAATGCGTGTACAGTAGCACGTAATTACACGTAAATACACTAATATGTACAGTAACACGAAATTTCAAATATACAGTCACCAACATATACATATAGCCACAAATACATACACATCTGAACACACAAGTACTTGCATATATTGGCACTCCTATACATAAAATACGTATACATACAAACTTGCATATCTCTGGCATCTCTGCTAGAGAGAGGTTGTGGGCATCTCTGTGGTTTTGGAATAATATCTTTCAGTCAAGAACACCTACCAGGATTAACATCAACAGGCTGGTGTGTGAATACCTGCAGCTCATTTCAGAGTGGCAAGAAGACCCTGCATTACATTTCTTCCATTATAATGAAGAAAAGTGTTGTGTACATGAAGTGAGTGCTTGTGAGGAAGGATACATAACAGTCATCTGAGGGGTGGAGGGGGCAGTGAGGGGAGGTGGTCGACATGATGGAGGGGTAGGACTGAGTGTGTGTCCCCCCCCCCTTTCCCCAAACACGCGCATACATCGTGGAGACACATTTCGATGACTGTTTGTTCACCTTGAGTGTATGGTGTAGAATGTATAGTGGCGTTGTTTGCAGTGGAGGGCTGTGTATAGTGTATAGTGCCATGTCATGTATAATGAGGTGTCGTTTAGTGCAGTGAGTGGGCAACTCTGCCAGGTCTGACTCCCCAGGTCATCACCCCTCCTCCACTACTCCCTCACCCTCATCACTCCTCACACCACCTCCTCCCTACCCTGCCTTCCACTAGGACTTGAGACCGCCAACCAGATCTAGGCCAACGCTCTCCTAACCCCCTCTCCTCCCCATGAACAACCCATTCTCCCTTCAGCCCAAGCTTACCACACAGACTGAGGTATGGCAGATGATACAGCTAGCCAGCCACACAGCCAGGGAAACAGTGCATCTAACAAAGGCATATGTCAGGTGTGTGGAGTGCATCGAGCACTCAACAGGAATGGCCTTATACGTGCACACAATGGGTGTGCGGGATCACATATGGTCCCTGCAGAGAGCAGCCCACAGCCTCCTCAGGCAGATGAAAGTTCCAATGGTAACCTCCTCAGTTGCGAAGATCTTCTGATGGCATTCAAATCCACTGCTGGCAGTACCCTATCTCACATTCCTGAAGCGGCTCATCCATATGCGACAGGGAAATTCACAGACCTTCTTAAGGAGGTGAATGAAGATTCCACCAACTTAGAAGCCCGAGGCACTATTAAAGCATGGCGCAACCTACAGTATTTATGGTCACAACCTTAGACTTGGTCCAGCACTACCAAACCACTGACACTAATTATCAACATGCCAAGGATCAATTATAGGACATGTTTGGAACACCGAGGAAATAAAGATATCCATATGGTATCGGTTGCTGGATTTAGAGACATGTCATCATGATAATCGGAGCTTAGAGAAGTTCTGTATTAAAGTTAAGAGTTTGACAAATAGCATCAAAGATTTACACGACTGGGGTAAATCATAATGGTTCGTCAGCCAGGCGATTCAGAGAAAAATGGCTATACACGAGTTACATCTAAAACACCAGATGAACCGGTTCATGATACAGCAGATTATTGATGGGTGGGAGATCTCATGTCTCACCTGAGCATAGGTCAGGGAAAGAAAATGCCCATCAAAGGGAAATCTGTCGACCACCCCAGACACTCGAATGACAGATCTAAATCACCCCCTACCAGGGTCAGCACATATGCCCAGGACAAGTCCCCGACCAAAGGGGCCAAGGGAGAATCCACTATGACAGTCTGTACGAGACTGTGTGTTCTGTGAACAGGAGCACACTTGTTCAGGGTGTTTGAGCTACACCACCCATGACCAAAGACTCCAGCGACTAAGGGAGCTGAGACTGTTTCAAGTGTTGTGGAGAACACTTTGCCAGGGACTCACATCCAGCTCAGTGAGTGTCGAGGCTGTTGGAAAAGTAAGCACCATAGCGTGCTGTGTCCAAACTAAGGAGAGCAAGCCTCAAGAAAGGGCAGAGAGCAAAGACAAGCCCGAAGTAGTGGGCAATGTTGTGAACGGTTTCAATGTTCTGTGGCCCTACCCACCGTAACGGCAGTGGTTGTGAATGGGAGGAGGTCCAAAACAACCCGACTGTTTTTGATGCAGAGACACTAGCGGCCAAGTTGAAATTAAGATTGGATGGCAAGGTTAACATGACATTGGAGGGATTTGGAGGCCCGGTCCCACCCAGGTCTTATCACGTTGTAGATGTCGCAGTTAAATTAGGAGGACATCGCCGAAAGGTCACACACAGCCTTGATAGTGAAGAGGCTGCCCAAAATCATCACTACCGAGGGTCTGGCTGCGGCTGTAAAACGTTAGAGGGAGTTTGACGTGAGGCAGGCGAGCCAGATATTACCACAGATAACGTTAGGGATGTGGGAATTTTGGTGGGGGCGGACTACATGGACGAATTTGTGTCCACGAGGACTATCAAGGAGGGTATAGGCCTGTACAGGAATCCAGTGGGGTATATTGTAGGAGGCTGGATACCAGCTCATTTCCCTGTGACACCTGGGAGTGAGGGCTCTGGCTCTACAGCAACTGAGGCAGTGCTAGTGATGTGACTTGGTCTGCGTGAAGACCGATCAGAAACGTAAGTCGGCATAGTCGACAGTGAGCCAGTTCATAAACTATGGGATTTGGACCTATTAGGGATTAAGTGGGATCAAACGCCCCGAACACGATGAGACTTATCAGGATTACTTGAACGGCCAGTACTGGGTGCAAGTACCTTGGAAACCGGCGCAACCAACTCTGCCCACTAATTTTAAGAAGGCACGGGGTCAGTTGAACTCACTGGTGAACAGCCTGGCCCTCGGATTCATTGAGGAAGTACCCTATGCCAGTCCTGGGGAAAATACCCATTATCTTCCGTAATTGGCAGTCACCAAGGAATCGGTGACCACCCCCATCAGAGTGGTCTTCAACTATAGTTCACAGGCTAGTCCCCGAGAGCCCTCATTGAACGATTGTCTGTTCACTGGACCATCTCTGACACAAAAATTAGCATATGTGTTACTAGGGATTACATGAGGTTCTTGTGGTTGGCGAACAGCAATGTGCCCGGGCAGGGGTACGAAACCTATAGGTTCAAGACTGTCTTATTTGGTGCCACTAGTTCACCGTTCATGCTGCAGGCTACCCTAGACTACCACCTGGCACATTGTAACAGTCCCCTTAAAGAATTGCTGAAGACCCTATTATATTTAGACAACATGCAGTGTATCACCTCAGACGAGGGACTGTTGATGGACTTTTACTGGGAGTCTAATCAGGAGATGCTCTCAGCTAACATGTCATTGAGAGAATGAGTAATGAACAATCCCACGTTGCAAGACATGTTGGAGCGTGATTATGCGGGCTACACAGTGCCTGTGGTAACATCGGTGTTGGGACTGGAATGGGAGATCGAGGAAGACAGACTTATCATAAAGAGGAAACCTGATGGTTTGGAGAAGCTGACCAGAAGGTCCCTGTTGAGTAAAGTGCAGACTTCTTTGACCCCTTGGGTATGCTGACTCCATTACCATTCGAGGGAAAATGCTAGTACAACTAACCTGTGAGCTGAATCTAGGTTGGGACAATGCACTGCCAGAAACCGTCTGTCAGGAGTGGGATCTGGTTAGCAAAGATTTAGCAAAGTTGCACGAATTTGCATTCCCTAGGTCCCTCGAGTACACCGGGAGAGACTATAATTGGCTAGTCTTCTGTGATGCCTCCTCCCGGGCATATGGGGTAGTAGCATACTTGGTGGCTGGGGACCAGGTCAATCTGGCCACCAGCCGAGCACGAGTGACACCCCTAAAAGAGTGCTCAATCCCAAAGCTAGAGCTCACAGCAATGTTGCTGGGAGCAAGACTGGGAAAGTACGTAAAGGAAGTGTTGAGTAACCTGAGGGTGATGCACACACATGTATGGACAGACTCGGAAGTATCTTACAGTGGGTCCAGAATGACAAGTCCAAACTCGCCTATGTCAGGAATCGGGTGAAAGAGATACGGGAACTACAGCCAGCATCTACAATTTTGTATGTGCTAACAGATCAAAATCCAGCTGACCTGATCAGCAGAGGGGTGACACACAAAAAGCTGGGCAAGAGCGAGATTTGGTTCAAATGCCTAGACTGGTTACCAACGAAGGAGGGCTGGCCAGAACAGAAATTTGAGATTACCAGCGGCATAATACATTTTGTGGGGGAGCCTGGCACCGAACGTTTTGACCTCAAACGCTACTGCTCATGGAGGAAACTGATAGAAGTCACAGAAACGGTGTTTTGATTCGTGAGAAATCTGAGTGACAAGGTAGGTAAAAGCCGGCAGTTGTTGCTCGTGAGTTCCAGAGAGAACTGGATACAACAGTACCAAAAGAAGAAATTTCCAGGAGTCCTGGAGGTACTGGCGACTGGGCAAGCGAACATATCATCTGATCTTGCATCCAGTGGCGACTTAGGGAGCAGAAAGTTGGCCCGCTCGTTGGGGTTGTTCCTGGATCATGCTGGTCTGATAAGATGTAGGGGAAGACTTCACAATGCTGAGCTCAGTTATGGGGCCAAACATCCCGTGTTACTGGGAAAGAATGGGTGATTGGCCGAGTTAGTGATACACTGTGCTGCTCAGCAGATCATGCATGGGGGGTTTGGAGATACCCTTATCTGCCTTCGTCAGAATTACTGGGTACTGAAGGTCCGAGCCACGGTCAAAAAGGTGATAAGGAATTGCATCATCTGCCAGCGGTATGATGGGAGGACCCTACCTTACCCAGGGCCACCACCGCTGCCTCAGCAGAGGGTGCATAGTGATAGGCCCTTTGAGACTGTAGGTATAGACTATATGGGCGCTATCACACTGAAGAACTCTGGAGGGGAGAGGGTAGGCCCACAGAAGGTATATATCTGCTTGTTTACTTGTGCGACTACCTGAGCCATGCATTTGGAGTAGGTAGAAGATATGTCAACCGAAACTTTTGTGAAGCTGTTCAGGTATACAGCTCTGTTCTCTTGCCCACAATTGGTTATAGCGGCAAACAAAGTCTTTAGGAATATTTTTGACACCAGGGAGGTGCGAAAATACCTGAAGAAGATAGAGTGCAAATGGAAGTTCATAGCTCCCAGAGCCCCATGGCAAGGGGGCTTCTATGAGCGCATAGTGGGCACAATTAAAAGGTGCACCCGAAGGTCTTGCACAACAAGAGGGTGGACATTGATGAGTTGCGGACGGTCTTGACTAAGATAGAGGCGAGAGTTAATAACAGGCCCTTGACCTATGTGCAAAATGGAATTGATGCACAGGAAGCTCTCACCCCCAATCACATGCTATTTGGGAGGAGGGTCGAGCCTTTCCCCACTGTCTTGAGCCAGTCTTCCATGGAGCAGAACTATTATTGGCCAGAAGGACCCCCAATCAATGAAGAATTGCACGAGTCACAATAAATTGTTGAACATTCTAGAAAAATGGAACCAGGTGTGGCATAATGATTATTTGACATTTTTATGGGGCTGACCCCAACGGAAACAATGTGACCTAGAGTCAAGGGGACCTGGTGCTAGATGGAAGTTCGGGCAGCAACTCGCTAATGGTTCCTGGCTGTCTGAACAATCTTAACCTCAATTACTACAGACTTTTCCCTCACACTTTCATTTCTCTTAAAATAGATGGCCAGCAATATTCTGGGGAAACGTGGGTTATTTGAACTGTGGGGCATGAGCGGACGACACCCACAGATCAGTACGTTCACAGGAATCTCCTCTTAAGTATTAGTCTAGAAACTAGTGTCACTTACTGCATAAATATTGTTTAGGGAATACCCATTGAAATCAGGGATCTCAAAGGTGCAGGCAGGGATACTAATACCACTTGAATACTTGCAGAAATAGGTTCTTCACTGCATGTGGTGTCTTGAAGAGAGAGACCAGAGGAATCTAGGTTGCTGGGGTGGAATCAGGGGATTTCTAGAAGCATATTATCCACCACAAAGTCAGTCAGTCCTTTATTCGTGCATGTAGTTAGAAATTTCTTGCAAGGTCAGTTGCATATGGAAATGTGTCCTAAAAGCCACTTGTGATACTGAGACGACTAATCTCAGGGTGTCTGTGTCAACAGAACTTGCCAGGGTGAGCAGCTCACAAGGTGGCAGTCTATACACATTTTCCACAAATGTATATGCACATATACACAACGGTATTATATATATACATACATGCGAAGACATACATAAGCAAAAGTGAATATACATGCACATGTGTACATATGCACGAACATATTTATTTATGCATTTCTTTCATATCTTGAAGAAATTGAATTTGTTGACCATCCTGCACTAATCCTTTTGCATGCACTGAGATAGAGCGGGCTGGGACTGTGCTTATGATGTATGGGGATATCTTATTTCGGATTCCACAGCAACCACAGAAATGTGTCCTAAAATAAGTTTATCTAGTTCAATAATAAAGCCGTGGGAGGCTGAGGGCAATATTCAGCAGTAAGCTGGCACACTTGTTTCAGACGTGTCTTGACTAGCCTGCTACCCTCCAGAGACTGCCTGGGACCCTCATAAATTTATTAATGATAAATTAATTTTATGAGTCTCAGTAATGTGTGACTTACACCGTGGCAAGTTAGTCGACACATAAATTGAAGAATAATTATTAAGGAATTAAATTTGAATTACAGAACTACCAACAATAATACATTGCTAGCAATGGATATTTAATGAATAACTGAATAATTATGTTAATAAGAGCACATTAATATACATTACAATAAACACTGTAATATGAATAAACTAATGGTTATTTTTTTTGAAAATGATATACACTGTAACACCATTTCCTGTACCTATCAGCATAACCCAAAATTTGAGAGATCTTTGTATAATGCTACCTGATACCAGGTCGGGGACTTTTGACCAGGTGCGTGGCGATAATGATGTAATATGATGATTGTTGAGCGCCAAGCCTAAAGATCAGGTGTCATGCAGACACCAGGAAATCCTTCAACTTCACTGAATGTATTGTACTGAAAGTTCTAGTACTCTTATTAAAAATAATATTCTACAGTTCTTAAACTTTCTAAAGGGAGAGGATACACCCACCAACATCTCTCTCAGGATTATCTTCTTCAACTCGCTGAACATCTTCCAAGACACTGATACATTATTTGTTATTTACAAGTCTTGCGGTACAGTGGTTTTTAAATGAATGTGAAATTATCGTCATTTATTTAGGCGCTACTCGTAAACACCCATACAGTTAGACTTGACTTCAGCGACACTGTACACCTTACTAGTGGGATTGAATGTCTTTTCTCTGTTTCATAAACACGTAAGATAATAGTTACACTATACATGTATATCACGGAACGGTTGGGGCTTAAACTATTTATAATATAGACTCTCTTAATTCTTGAAATCCAGCGTATTTTGAGCCTTCGCTCTAGCATTAAGTGTATTGGCATTTATTGTGTGATATTTAGAGTGAGAGCCTATTCATGTAATTGAGGGTCTATTATATATTGTATGGTAAATCAATCTGTAATTATTGGAAGATCAACACACACAGGGTTGGAAGAATGACAGTAACTTGTGCTCTAAAAGTCATCACACACTCAACAGCATCAAAGTCAATAACTAATTGTGCAGATTAACGTACAATGGACAGAAGTGAGGCAGTAATTAGAGTTGCTCGTCAACACTGGGAAGAGGACCACTAACATGTACTGCAGGTCAACGTACACAGGTCGGGATTGTGGTAGTATCTAATTAACAAAGAGAGGGAGGGAAGAGAGATAACCAGTAGTTCAGGTCATCACACTTAGAGCGGGAAGAGGCAGTAACTAATGTTACAGGTAAGCATGTATAGATCAGGGATGAGAAGTGGTACCTGGTTTTTGCAGGTCAACACATAAGCAAATTCCTGTAAGAGAGGCAGTAACTATTTCTTGAAGTCAACACACAGAGAGGGAAGAGAGGCAGTAACTAATATTAAAGGTAAACTCAGAGCACAGTAAGAGATGCAGTAACTAATACTACAGATCAACACACAACCTGACAGGACGTAGTAAATAAAGCTATATGTTAACACACACAGAACAGGTAGAGAGGTTGTAACTATTGCTCCAAAAATGACACCATTGTCCAGTACGGTCATCTTTACCTTATAACTTTTTAGAACATTATTAGTATACAAATCCATTTAATCCTCAGAGTAAATGGATGAAAAAGAAAGCAGAACAGTAAGACTTTTCATGAATTCTGTAAGGAAAATTTAAAACAGCGTCTGGTTTGGAGACTCCAGCAGCAGAGATCAGGGGAAAGTGACCTGACAGCAAGGAGACACGAGGGAATTTTCTCAGGTAAAATACTGGCGGTTACAAGAGCTGAGTGTATGGAGAACGACCTCAGGTGGTCTCCTGTAGAAATGCAAAGCTTTCAGGCACAATTGGTGGGAAGAAGCAAGTGGAAGAGAGGTTGAAGGAAGTACAGTGATTGACACAAGAAGGAAAAAAGTGAGACTGAAGAAACTTTTGATTTTCTCCTACAGAATATCAATAATTTCTCATAAAACTTGCTCGTCAATCTCTGCAACAGAGCTTCAAGCTGGCCAGTAAGCTTGCATAATTAGCAGTACTTGCGAAATAGGCCGATTTAAAAAAAATTAAGATTCGCATAGTTTTCATAAACAATGTTGGAATTTTTTAAACTATCATAACTTAGAACCCTTAACTAATATAACCTAAACTAGTACATCATGTAAAGCCAAATTTTATTAAATATATCAAAGATCAGTCTGAATTTATTAAATATTACTGAAAATCAATAATATATATGTTTTCGTTGTGTTCAGAGTCATTTTCGAGGATTTATAATATAAACAAATATTCTTTCTGCTTATTCGGAAGAGAAGACCTTTTCTTTTTAGGCCTTTTAATGTTCAATAATGACCCACATGGTGACAGAAACTCAGAATATATATATATATATATATGCATTTATGTGGATAAATATGAATTCATGTGTATGTAAATACTGAAATAGGAAAACGTAACTTGTTTCTTCTTATAAGTTATACATGTAAATAGAAGAGAGAGAGAGAGAGAGATAGAGAACCTGACATATGTCGCAGCTCTCATCTCTACACGCCTTCTCATATGTGGGTCACACTCCGCCTCCTGCCATAAATGTCATGCTGCCTGACAGCCTGCAAGACAGGCGACACGACGTGAGTGCCTGTGCAGTCTTGTTAGAGGACATACGTAAACATCAAGTGAAGAGTCTAACGGGTAGCGTGATTATCCTTACCTTGTTTAGGATTTCCACACAACTCGCATGAAATTTCACGAGATAATTACTCACACAAACAGTGCAATGCATGCAAGATGGCGCCTGATACACAACATCACAAGATATCGGGATAAAAGCTACAGGAGCAACTTTATTGGCAAGTAAGGTAGAGGAGTATATCATGGGATACGTAGCAGGAAGGAAACAATGTTTATCCCGGAAAAAAGTGTCGGTATGGGTAATACCATTACCCATACCCATTCCCGACACTTTCAGGAATCTCAAGAGTTCATTCACTGTACCGTATACATATCCATTTTGGAGTATGCATGACCAATATGGAATTCCCATCTGATCATGCATGTCATTAAACTGGAAGAGCAAAGGCATATGGAGCTATGAAGGCTTTCAAAAGGTGGGAATGAGGAGTACAAGAGCATATCTGCAAATTAAAGCAGAAATAAGTCACAGGTTTTTTTTGGAAATATTTCTTCAGGTTGTAAGTGGTTAGGAAGAGGATCATCCTAGACAATGAAGTGGTTGAAGGAGGAGCCATATCAAGATTTATGATTAGGTGTAATAAGGCTCGTGACAACAGGAGAGAGTGAACTCATTATCGTCTATCCTAGAGGCTGGACCAGGAACGGAGTCAAGACTCCTGCAACCATATTATTAAATATATATACACGAAAATCCCCATTCACACATAACCGAGCACAATGACCTATGCACATGTTCTGTTCCTGTAGCAACAAATATAGATTATTTATACATGAATAAAAGTTCAAGAATTAATTAATGTTATAAGGAAGATAAATGGAAGGAAAGATGGTACATGAGGGAAGAGAGAGAGAGAGAGAGAGAGAGAGAGAGAGAGAGAGAGAGAGAGAGAGAGAGAGAGAGAGAGAGAGAGAGAGAGAAGAGAGAGAGAGAGAGAGAGAGAGAGAGAAAGCAGTGTTTACAGTGAAATAAATAACAAGGAAAGCACACAAAGAAAAAGAGAATGGAATAAGAAAATGAATACTCAATAAAGAGAGGGGAAAATCCAAAATGACAGTAGCGAAGGCAAAAACAAAGCCCAAGCTGATACATACCCACATAAAATAGAATTTACAATATATAAGGAAATACTGAGACTTACGAAGGATGGGGGAAAAAATACCACAAATTTTATACAGAGTTCAAAGAGGTTTTTGGCAAGGAATTGGAAATGGTGATGAGAAGATGAGAAAAAAGGCAGAAGCAAAGATTTCAGGACATTAAAAAGCTTAAGAAGGAATTGAGAATGGTTGAAAGGAGTGGATATCAAGCAAGTGTAGTTGTTGAAGGGGAGATGTGGAACCAGTACCAACGAAATACATGTTGAAATAAACAAGGTAACTGCAGGCAACTGCAGGCAACTGCAGGCAACTGAAAAAAAAACAAAGGTGATCCTAGTGTAAATTAGATGGATTTTGGTAGATGCGCGATCCAAGGAAGTTATCCCCGCATTTCATAATACAAGTCGCTTGTGTCTCATCGCAGGCGATTGTCGCTTATGTCTCATCGCAGGCGATTGTCGCTTGTGTCTCATCGCACGCGATTGTCGCTTGTGTCTCATCGCACGCGATTGGAGTACTGCAGAGAGCGGCACATGTTGATATTTTTTTTTTATTAACACATCGGCCGTTTCCCACCAAGGCAGGGTGGCCTGACAAAGAAAAACTTTCATTATCACTCACTCCATCACCGTCTTGCTAGAGGTGTTCTTGCACTGCAGCTACAAAACTGCAACACCCCTCCTTCAGAGTGCCGGCCTTGTACTTCCCATCTCCAGGAATCAAGTCCGGCCTGCCGGTTTCCCTGAAACCCTTCATAAATGTTACCTTGCCTACACTCCAACAGCACGTCCGCTTGCTGGAAGTCCAAGCCCCTCGCACACAAAACCCCCTTTACCCCTCCCTCCAACCTTTCCTAGGCCGGCCCCTACCCCGCGTTCCCTCCACTACAGATTTATACACTCTCGAAGTCATTCTATTTTGTTCCATCCTCTCTATATGTCCAAACTATCTCAATAAACCCTCCTCCGCTCTCTGGATAATAGTTTTGGTAATCCCACACCTCCTCCTAATCTCCAAACTACGGATTCTCTGCATTATATTCACACCACACATTGCCCTCAGACATGACATCTCCACTGCCTCCAGCCTTCTCCTTGTTGCAACATTCACAACCCATGTCTCACACCCATACAAAAGTGTTGGTATAACTATACTCTCATACATTCCCCTCTTTGGTTTCATGGATAAAGTTCTCTGTCTTCACAAGCTCCTCAGTGCACCACTCACCTTTTTCCCCTCGTTAATTCTATGATTTACCTCATTCTTCATAGACCCATCTGCTGACACATCCACTCCCAAATATCTGAACACATTCACCTCCTCCATACTCTCTCCCTCCAATCTGATATCCAATCTTCCGTTATCTATTTTTTTTGTTATCCTCATCACCTTACTCTTTCCTATATTCACTTTTAATTTCCTTCTTTTACATACCCTACCAAACTCATCCACCAACCTCTGCAACTTCTCTTCAGAATCCCCCAAAAGCACAGTGTCATCAGCAAAGAGCAACTGTGACAACTCCCACTTTGTGTTAGATTCTTTATCTTTTAACTCCAAATTCTTGCCAACACCCGAGCATTCACTTTTCTTACAACTCCATCTATAAATATATTGAACAACCACGGTGACATCACACATCCCTGTCTAAGGCCTACTTTTACTGGGAAATAATCTCCCTCTCGCCTACCTGAGCTTCACTATCCTCGTAAAAACTTTTCACCGATTTCAATAACCTACCTCCTAATATTTAATATAATTAAATATTAGTGCTAAAAATTTGAATGGAATCAGAAGCGACTTTCATAAACGATCACATGGAAACTAATATCCAAATTTCTTCAATAAAATTTTCAAATTAAGGCATACACGGTTTAAAGTTAATCAAGTCCTTTCAAAGAGAACAAAGAGACCAATATTCGAAAATACACAAGCACATTAAGCTTGACGCTACTCAGAGGTTCCTTTTTTATGTGATGTGCGTGGAACATTTGAAGGTAATCAACTGCGGCACTCAGAAATTATTGCATAAAAAACAGTATTTAAGTTTTCCAATTTCTTCCAAAGAAAAGCGAAGTGATACCTAAATAGTACTCTAAAATCAATACAAACTTCTGTATGAGTAATACTGATTATCTTACAGGAAAGATAGCAAGCTGTATGCAAGCTGTATGCAAGCTGTATACAAGCCTCGTATACATTACATACAAATGCTCATGAGGACATACAGATGTCAAAGGCCGTAAAAGAAACAATAAGTCAAAAACTGTGACTTATTTCTTATCAGAAGAAATATTCTTCAATTATTTCACAGAAACCAATTTGATTAACAAAATCAGCACATAATAATTTACACAACCAAACAACAAGAGGTTGTTTTCCCTTAAGCAAAACACTGCGTAAACAAGTTGAAAGCTGACCAAGAGCTGTGTTTTCTATTTATTGCAAACAATCAAGAAAATTTAGGCTGTGTAAGCCTAAACCCATTGAACGATCAACCAACTTCATACGCTGTGTCAACCATTGAACGTAAATTCCACTCACATATGTTATATATTCTCTGAGGAAAGTACGGAGCAATAGAAGGCATTTAAATTCGATTGAAGCAAGTTCCTTGGATCAAGAGCCTCTCACTAGCATCAAGGGAAAATAATGCAATGAGGTAAAATAATATTACGCTATTATTGCCAGTAATTGCACTGAAAAATATAATATAAGAATAACCTATGTAGCATTGGATACTCAAGCTGGCAAATATTCTTATCGATCTCTCCAGTGATATATTTCACAAGCGCTGAAATTTAAAACCGATCGAATAAGGCGTTCTCGAGTAATAAAAAAAATATAAATCAAACAAAACTGTTGCCTAATTTTTTTTCGAAAAAAAATAGATAATCTTCCTCTCGTTAAGCCTTAAACGCCATAAATCCTCGGAATTTTATATTTTCCAGTTTTTCACATTTACATTATGTTTAAAATTCTCTGAAATCCTCAAAGAAAAAAATATTTTATTGTGGATTTATTTAAAAAAATAAAAGATCAAACTGGCAGCTGAAAAATAATGGGAATATACTTTAAATTAAGATACACCAACATTTACACTTTTAAAGCTGATCAGGCATTTTAAAATTTACAAAGATCAAAGTGATCGACTTGATGTTTCAATAAAAACACCAATGATAAAAATCTGAAGCAGGAAAGACATTCTTTATTTTCTGACCTGATGCAAACGATTACAGTTATTCTGAACTCTTTCAGTAAAAGAGTGCCTTCTACTTTTTTCGGACATGACGTTTGCTTTATCATTCCTGTTATAGAATGGATCGCAAATAATATTTTGAAGCCAGTTAGAATAAGCATTCTTTAGTTATTGAATGAATGATGAATATCACTATTTACGAGAAAAAAAATTGGCAAATTGAGACTTATGTTCTGGAAACCACAGTATAGGTGAAAATTTGATCTTTTTTTATTCTTAATAATTTTTTTCTAGCATGTTTGTAGAGAATTTTAAATAGAATCTAAATGAGAAACGTATACTGGAAAAATAATGTAAATATTAAAGTATACACAGATAACCCTGGACCCAGACAACGTTTCTGTCTGACACTCAACATTTACAAGTCACATTGAAGGGAGAAAAGGAGATGGCCAGAATATATACAAGAGGGAGAGAGAGAAGGGAGAGGTAATGGTAGTGGAAGTAGAGGTAATGGTAGTAGTAGTTGTAGTAGCAGTAAAAGTAGCAGTAGTAGTTGTAGTAGCAGTAGAAGTAGCAGTAGTAGTTGTAGTAGCAGTAGAAGTAGCAGTAGTAGTTGTAGTAGCAGTAGAGTAATTATGACTAAATAATAGAAGTAATAGTGGTGGTGGTGGTAGTGGTAGTGGTAGTGGTGATGGTAGTGGTGGTGGTGGTGGTGGTAGTGGTGGTGATGGTAGTGGTGATAGTGGTAGTGGTGGTGGTGCTGGTACATAAAAACAAGAGAACAGTAGCACTATGGGACAGAACCCATTAAGGCAGAAGTTAAGAAAAACAGTGAATGTGCAGGAAAATTGAAAAGTTGTGGAGAGGAAGAGGTAAAACTCATATCAAGTCACGAGTGTTTTGAAGTTAATAGTACTGAGAACCTTATGATGAAGGTAGACTTTAACAGAGCAAGAACAGGACTAAGACTCATGTCAAGAATGTTATACATAAGAGATGCTTTGTCAAGAAGGCGTCTGTAAAGGCTACAAGAGTAGACAGGCTTGGCAGAGGAGCAGTTAATAGGATGACCGTAATTTCTTACATGGCTTACAAAAGCATTGTTAGTGTCAGCAAAGAGAACACATTTTTGTGCTCCTTAGCTTATCAGAAAGAGAGCAGCCAGTTTTTCCAAAGTACTGGGGAGAACAAGAGAAGCAGGGAATGGAGTAAAGGTAGGAAGCATCAGTGGCAGGAGAAGTATGTACTAAATTGTTACGAAGTGTATCAGTTTAGCGAAAAAGGAAGTGTGATATCTAAAGAACAGTGTTGCTAAGATTTTGGAAGAAGGGGAGAAAAAATCTGTGTAGCATTAGAGAAAAAAGAGTTTATAAAATTCGGAAGGTAGCCAAGGCGAGAGAATGAGCTGTGGAGAGTGAAAATATCTGAATCTAATAGTTGAGGGTTATAGACGGTGATTGCTCGGAGAAAGAGAGAAACAAGAACACTTTTAATGCCACAGAGATTGTGGTAAGAAAAGTAGTGAATTTACATTAGTGAATTTACATTACATGCCACTGTGCACTGGCTTTCAATAAATGGATAGCGAAAAGCCTGTGGCCGAGCGATGGACATGTACTTCAAGAACAGGAAACAAAGAGGTAGATTCTAATTCAGCTTTGAACTTGATGGAAGGATCATTAAGTTCAAGATAGTAGGAAGTAGAAAAGTTTGCTTTTCGAGAACAGCTTTTACGATCAGGTTAAAAATTTTAACACCTGTGTAATGTATCTCGGGCAAAATGTATGGGATTATTGGCATGCGTGAGTGTCCTATGCACAGTGCTATATAGACAATTCCCTCTGATCAGCTCCAAAATTTCAACACTTGAGTTTCTTACTTAGAAGGTCCGTATTTTTAATGGAGAATATAGATGCCATTTTGCCACTTTTAATCTCGAGAATGTAATGTATTACAATGCTTTGATTTGATGCTAGTGAAAGGCGCTTGATTCAAGGAAATGAACTTTTCTTGCCCATGCTGGCATCGAACTTTAATGCCTACGAGTCCACAGCAGGTACATAACCCCTACGTGTTTGTGCACGGTATCAGTTTTCAGTGGATGATGCAGCACGTGAAACTGATGGAACGTTTGATGGTTATTGGCAATATATGCACAAATTATGTTGCATATTTTGTAATAACTGGAAAATGAATTTTCTGGATAGCTTTAAATTTTTAGTGCTGACGTGTTGTGCCGAGAGGAAACAGTCACTTGATGCTAGCTTGTGTATGTTATAATGGGCCAATGATATTAATCATATTCACTTGTGTGATTTAATTGACGAATGCCTTTTATGATCAGAAATAATTCAAAGTGCTTGTCTATATTTGTTTTTCCTGGGTTAAATCGACATGTTATGTGTCTATAACATTTATGTGCCCTCAAGGCAAGTGTTAAATTGGTTGTTATTTAAACTAAGCTTTTATAAAACTTACTTAATTAGTTATTTATTTATTTACTTAGCCACTTATTACTTATTTACTTATTGAACTTTCTTAAAAATTGTGTTCAGTATTACTTTGAGAAAAATTTGGAATAATTTTGGCCTCTGCAGGTCCCAGTTTTTTTTTTTTTTTTTTGTAGAAAACTGTAAAAATGTACAAACTGTTTGTCAAACAATTATTAATATCTTAGTGACGCTTCTGACCATCTCCACTCCTTCCATGCTGATAACATACTAATGCATCTTCTGAATAACTTCAAGTTAATCTTGTATATTTCTTTAGTCTTTCGTAAATAAGTGAATTAGATTTGGGCTGTGTAATATGTTAATTCACCATTTTTATTGGAGAAATTAAGATATTAATTTCCTGATAATGACTTATGAATGTCTCTTGTGAAACCCTTCAAGTTTTCTAAGATAATATTCGACTTCATTATTAGCTTATACCATTCATGGTAACTGGGGTTAAGAAGACGACAGAGAACATAATAAAAGAAGCATAGATGTTTACCTAAGAAAAGAAAATCAGAAAGAAAGAGAAGAGTGACAGAACATATGAACACAGAATTTAACTTGTGTTTAACAGTTAGATGAAAAAAATATATAAAGCGAATTAATAATGAAATAGTCAAAAAGGAAGACTGAGGCGTTGGAAAATGAGGAACGGAAAAGCGGAAATCAGAACAAAGAAAATACTAGTACAGTTATTGGCAGGTGATTCATATATGACAATTATAGGAGAACTGATGCACATACCTGGGGATAAGTAGACCTATTAGATT
Organism: Cherax destructor; assembly: GCA_009830355.1. Lineage (NCBI taxonomy): Eukaryota > Metazoa > Arthropoda > Malacostraca > Decapoda > Parastacidae > Cherax > Cherax destructor. The sequence goes on along the minus strand of WNWK01006644.1, from coordinate 11,284 downwards.
ACTATTAAAAACATTAATCACACAAATATACATCGATAAAATGTACCGTAACACAATCTTGATTATCTCTAATATTTTAAAATGTCGAAAAAGCAGATTAAATTTAAAGAATTAATTAAAAACGGAAGGGAGGGAAGAGATAATGATGCATTTAGGTAAAACTCTATTCCTCACTATTCGCATGTACGGCAGAACGCGACATAATGTAGTGAAGAAATATTTAGGAAAGTATGTCCTGCTTTGTTAAATATCAACCGAGACCAGTACACAGTAGCAGCAGTAATACAACTCCAATTCCCAACTATTTCCTAAGCTTCTAAGTTCCTGTCAGTAACCACCCTCTCACACTCTCCCCTAACCACACACCACAATTTCATCCATCATCCAAAACCCCTTCCTACGGTTTCTCATTCTCGAAACAATTACCCGTCTTTCCCTATCCCTGTTGTGTGGCGATATCTTCCTACCCTCATCCCTGCAACATGACGCTGCCCCACTCGCCCTATTAGATAATTCTTTACCTTCTCTGCCATTTATTCGATAATGCGCCCTGTAACACCCTCCTCTTCCCTCCCCTCTTTGCCACCTTTCTACCATTACTCACAGCTCAGTTCTGGCTGCACATTTAGCCTTCCCCAGTGTTATTTAAATAGCAACTTCCTTACCTCTCGTATCTTAAGTTTAATTTCAATGCCACTCTACACCTTTTATTTCTCACTCACTCCGTTGAGCCCATTAAATAACTCCCATTCTAATGGTGAATAATTCTTCCTGTTCATCATCCCTTCACTATTTATCTGCTCTTTCAACACTACTTATCCTATCCTTTACAATTACTTTTTCGAAATTTACACAAGTGTCACTCAAACTTCAAGCCCATCCTTCACCCAGCACTGTGAGTCTCAACAACTACACTCACTGCCAGCCTACACATAGCTTCACTATTCTACAACACATACACCTAGAATCACAATTTCCTCCTAATCAGTAACACCACTTCACTTAGTCGCATTAAGACCAATCTAACACCTACATCCTACATTACTGTTGCAACACTAACTGCAGGTACCACTGCAACACTTTCACCAGGCATCACCACCGTTACACTTACACTCAGCAACACAACTCCAAAACCTACACTCAGCATCGAAATGACCGTCACACAGTATCTCCAAAAACAAAAACTTAAATCCAGCATCATCAAACCCTCATCTACACCCACAATCATTACATAATTATCTACATCTAGCATCACTTCAGCCTCACTACACCCCCATACACCCAGCATCATAATTTGATTAATGAATCTCAGCATGGGTTTACGAGAGGTCGTTCCTGCCTGACAAATTTACTGACTTTTTCAATAAAACATTTGAGGCAGTAGACAGTGATAAAGAATATGATATAGTTTACTTGGATTTCAGTAAGGCCTTCGATAGAGTACCTCACAAGAGACTCTTAAGAAAGGTGGCAGCTCATGGTATAGGAGGTAAAGTTCTAGCATGGATAGAGGCATGGCTTACCAATAGAAAGCAGAGAGTTTCCATTAATGGGGTCAAATCTGAATGGGGATTTGTCACTAGTGGCGTTCCACAAGGATCAGTTTTGGGCCCATTGTTGTTCATAATTTACATAAATGACCTTGATGAAGGAATTGCAAGTGACATGAGTAAATTTGCTGATGATACAAAAATAGGCCGTATAATTCATTCTGAGGAGGATAACAGTGAACTCCAGGAGGATTTGGATAAATTAATGTCTTGGTCTGAAAAGTGGCAGATGAAGTTCAATGTGGACAAGTGTAAGGTGCTAGTCGTTGGTAATGAAAATATCCCTCGAATTTATAAACTAGGTGAAGTTGAGCTTGATCATACAGAATGTGAAAAAGACTTGGGAGTCATGGTAAGCAGAAATCTAAAGCCAAGACAACAGTGCCTAAGTGTGCGCAATAAGGCTAACAGATTACTAGGATTTATTTCAAGAAGTATAAGCAACAGAAGTCCAAAAGTTATTTTACAGCTCTATACATCACTAGTGAGACCTCATTTGGATTATGCAGCTCAGTTTTGGTCTCCTTACTACAGGATGGATATAGATTCATTGGAGAACATACAAAGAAGAATGACTAAAATGATTTACAGTATAAGAAATCTCCCGTATGAAGATAGACTTAGAGCATTGAATCTCCACTCTCTGGAGAGACGTAGAATGAGGGGAGATATCATCGAGGTGTACAAGTGGATGATGGGCATAAACAAAGGAGATATTAATAAAATACTGAGGATATCGAACCAAGTAAGAACGAGAAATAACGGATTTAAATTGGATAAATTTAGATTTAGAAAGGACATAGGCAAGTACTGGTTTTCGAACAGAGTTGTAGATGCGTGGAACAATCTTCCGAGTAGGGTGATAGAGGCTAGGACCTTGGGTGGCTTTAAAAAGAGATTGGACAAATATATGAGTGGGAGGGGCTGGGTTTGATTAGTGTCGTGAGTACAGGAGTAAATTCTTAGGTAGTGGTGGTTTTGATAAGGACCTGCCTTGTATGGGCCAGTAGGCCTTCTGCAGTGTTCCTCCATTCTTATGTTCTTATGTTCTTATCACCACACTTTCATACACCCAGCATCATCACACCCTCATCTACACCAAACATCACTAAACCCTCATACACCAGCATCACCACAACCTTATACACCCAGCATCACTAAACTCTTATACACCCAGCATCACTAAACTCTTATACACCCAGCATCACTACACCCTCATACACCCAGCATCATCACACCCACATTTACACCCAGCATCACCACACCATCATACACATCGTATCACCACACCCTCATCTACACCCAGCATCACCACACCGTCATACACCCAGCTTCACCACACCCTTATACACCCAGCATCACCACACCCTCATACACCCATCATCACACCCTCGTCTACACCCAGTATCACTAAACCATCATACACCCAGTGACGTGGGGGTTTGTGAGGAGTAAGAAATACACACGTTGAATGTCTGGAGGCGTATAATTATGAGAGTCTTGTAGGAGAAGCCCAGGTCTGCCTGTCTTGTTTATGCCTACCGAGTGGAACTGTGGAAGACTGAGAGCGGGGCCTCTGGCCTACAGCTGACGTGTAAGGAACTCGTAATGAGTAGGAAGTCATAGCAGACTCGTTCGGTGGAATGTTCTTGCTAAGAATGAGGTACAGAAGTAGGAGATGCACAATGCCCAAGGCTTAACAGCAACAGGTGTGGAGTGGTTACCTGGTGAACTTAACATTAGTAACATGACAATTATAAAAAAAATCGGTCAGACTTCAGGACGATATATAGATGTATCTGGCATTTGTCCTAGGAATTTTCTGTGAAAATTAAGGAAACAGGTCCATGGAAGAAAAGACATCTACTCTTTCTCCAAGGGCGCACAACCATGTTTTATCTATCCTCCCGGACTCTTTGGGCAGTTGCTGATCTAACCCAAGATGGCAGGGAAACCAGATCCTAATTCCTTGGAGTGGAACCATGACACTTAAGACAATCCAGAGCATTCATATATGGATCGGTTTTAGGTTATATACAATTATAAATGAATCCACAGCTACAATTATATAATAAATGTTTATCATGTTTTATAATTGCTGATTCTAAAATATAACTTTCCAGATATGAAGTACATTCTGTAAACACCAACAACACTGTTGCAGAGAATTCTTGATCAACACACTCTAACAGTCCGTGAATTCTCAAAAACAACTTGGATATTGACACATTCTTGGTCTGAGGAGTTATTCTAGGTTCAGATAAATTTTACTAGCTGCCTACAAAGCAGTTTCTACAAACTCCTGAGGTTAATATATGTTTTTCCTAATTTCATCATCAAGAAACTCAGGCTGCAGAAGCTGTAAGCTTTCAAAAACACAGTGAGTAAGACATTCCTTTTACTCTTGTTTCATGGTTGTAGTAGTAGTGGATATATGAATACATGTTTGTAGCCTTCCTACATACTGTAAACTTAAACATTCCATCCACCCCATCTAGGCTATGACTTGGCCTGTCCAAGAGTGTTGTTCTTTCGAGCTCCACTAATTACGCCCAATGTTGTTGCCAATCTCCCACCTCAAACCTGCCTCGCTTCACCCACCTTTTTCCAGTTGGTGCTTCCCAACGCCCACGATCCCAACAATGTCGCAAGCGTGTTGGGCTCCCAGGAATCTTCATGCCATATTCAACGTAGTGGTACTCAGCCACAAGGCATCTTCCAGGCGTGCAACAGGGATTGTGTGTGCACTCAGTCATACAGAGAGCAACATCTGTGCAACGAACGAGTGCCCAGGATACTGGAGAGCTCCAACAGGGAATAACCAACAGCCCCTCGCAGCAGACAGAGCTGACAGCCACCCTGACGTCACCGCCATGGAGGACCTAAAATCAGCAATCAAATTAACATCCACCAGGATGCTGTCACACATCCCCAAAGAGAGAGTACTAGTAAAAAGAGCTAAATCAAGCATCCTGGCACCTCTATTTCTTATCCTTATAGCAGACGTAGATAAAAAAAAAACATGTCACAGTTATATATCATCATTTGACACTAAAATAAGCATGACAATTACTTCGGTAGAAGTGATTGTCATGCTTATAACACTGCTTATGACAGGAAGTCATAAGCAGTGTTTTCCAGTGTGCAGTAGAGAACACCTTCATGTTCAATGGCGGTAAGTTCCAGCTGCCTTAGTTACTGAAAGGATGAATTTAAAAGGAAACAATGTATACAGAACTTGAGAATAATTATGTCAGCTGACCTTTTATTCAAAGAGCACAAAGAGACCAAGGTCACGACTGCCAATATGGTGGCGGAGTGGATAATGAGAATTTTCAAAACTTAGTAGATGTCGCATTTTGTAACATGGCACAATAAAGGAACACTGTATGAGCGTCGTGGCCCCAGACCAGTCAACATCTTGCCAGAAAATATCAGAGACTCTGCTGGGACTTGTATCTTCTCCAGGTGTCAGAGATAAACCAGGCTGTGATGAATATGTGGGTCGCCTGACCACCAACAGCAACAGTCTGGTTGACCAGGCAAGCACTGGACAAGCCTGACCCATGGCCGACATCTAGGAGTAGAAAAACTTTCAGAACTCATCAAAGGTATATCAATGGTACAACGAGCAGTCTTATGATTTTTAGTAATACTCTTGTCTAAAATTGTGAACTATTGACTCTAATAAATTTAGATCTAATTTGTATAACACTTGAGCCTTTGTATAATTTGTATAACACTGACCTGGAGCCTGCAGCTCCAGGCCAGTCCTAAATGCGTCATTATGCAATAATCTTGATTCATGAAATTTACATGATTATTCTATATAGGAAAGGTTGCATGCAATTTTAGAAATCTAATGTCAATAAATGGACTGACAGACTGATTACCTCAAACTCCTTCTGATCTTCAACCATTGTTCTCTGTATTGGACAGAGGAAACCACGGTGTGGCGAAACGTTTTCTCAATAAAGATACCCAAGTGTTGCACATGTGTCTAATTTATCAACATATCTAATAAACACTAGAAATATTGATGGTAGGTGAATTCTTAATTAACCTGTACTTTACTGTCCCCATATTCTTCAAGACATCACTAATATTAAACCGTATGGTAACATTGGCACATATTTTCTAGAAAGTGATTCCCTCGGCTTAATCCTATGGAATAGTTTCTTGGTCTCTACTAACGTCTTCTCAATAAAATACATTGGTTATCTTAATTTTGTGGTAATATATAAAAAAAATATTACAAATTTCTATATGCAAAAATTCTCGTTTCGTAACTGTAATATAGAGATAATGAAGAAACGTAAGTGGACTTTCTGTATTCTGTAACTTGAAAACCATTCCGCTCGGTGGACCAAAACATCTAAATACTATATGTAAGTTTGTGATTCCTTTCCATATTGTGAACTTAAAACCAATTTAGTCTCAATATTGGTAGAATTACCGACAATATGTTAAGTAAAAGGACACAAGTGCAACTAATGTGACATTTTATTGTGGCAACGTTTCGCTCTCCAGGAGCTTTGTCAAGCCGTTACAAACAATACATGGACACAGAGGCTATATATAGGCTTAGAGTGAGGTGTAATACTAGTGGTGGTAGTTGATTGTTCTACCTTATTGTATTACTACTACTACTACAACATATATCACTACTACCTCTACCACCACTAGTATTGCACCTCACTCTGAGCATATATATACCCTGTGTGTCCATGTATTGTTTGTAACGGCTTGATAAAGCTCCTGGAGAGCGAAACGTTGCAACAATAAAATGTCACATTAGTTGCGTTTGTGTCCTTTTACTTAACAAATTTAGTCTCGTAGGAATTCATCCAGGTTTTTATCTTTTGGCCACAAGCAGAGTACATCATCAACACACCTAAGCTCAAGGGCATTTCCACGGAAAATAGCGCCTATTGCAAGCACTGAAATTGCCCCCCTGTCTTAACATCTGACACCCATCTTTTAGATAATTTTACACTAAAATCAGCTCAAAAATACAATTCAATCTCGTTAATCTTTTAATTGACATATTATGACACTACGTGAAAGTTACAACTGTACCTTCCTTGCTTTCACTGATGCAAAATGGTCAATGATGTGCTCAAATTCAGGGCTTTTTTTTAGTTTCTTCTCTATACTCAGCAGAGGAAGATCACAGACTCTGCCATGACCTGTGGAGGCTCTCAAATACGAAAGTATTCGGGAGTCTCCATAGGTCATCATGGATCATCTGTGTGAAAAGCAAATGCTGCATTATGAACAAAATACATTTGCAAGACTTAGTTATCTGTGTTAGCGAAAAGTGGTCAGTCCGTCAACCCAAGTGACGGACTCATCACATCAAAACTGTTTTGGACTGTTTCCGAGTTTGCATTCACCTGCATCTAACTGAAGAATTCTGTTGTGCAGGTGAAACGTATAAGCAATAACGACACCCATGTGTTGCAAATTCATTTTATTCTTCAGAAATATAGTCTTTTCTCTGCTTTTCTCACAGTAAAATAATACAAAGCTTAGAGCATTTTTTTCTGTAATGTATTGAGATCGTTTCTTCCCTTTTGTCGAAATATCAAAATTGTTAGCAATGAACGACATCGACAGGTTTAATGTAATATTAATGGATAACAATAATATGTAGCACCTGGAAGGATAGTGAGACTTCAAGAGTCAATGACAAGGGTCACTAAAGCAAGAAGAGAGTATGAATGAAACATAAATTAAAACAAATTTGCAGAAATGACTGGGGAATCAAAAAAATTAATAAAAAGTAAACTAGGAAATATGTTGTGATAAACTTTGAGATACTCGAAACAAAGGAAAATATAGCAGACTTTTAGAACTTTTCAAAGTGGATGACCCACTCGCTGATGTTCAGCAATTTTCGATTATCGTAAATCCTATTTTTGAAAACAATTCACTATTCATAAACAATTTATAAATTGTTTGTTAATTTTACTCATCGCTTGGTCGATTTATTGACGGATTTTTAATTTCTTCTAGATTTTAATAATTCATTTGATGGAAAACTTTTGATCATACTGGCTTTATGTCTCAAGATCTTCCCAGCCACTGCGAGGTGATGCCAGGATCCAGTAAAATCTTTCATTGTGTAAATATATAAAGAATAAGCGCCCTGAACTTCATTTTAAATTCTTTGGCCGATTCTTCCTTGAAATTAATGAGGGAAGACCATTGTGCTGGAGGGAAGAACCATTGTGTGGGAGAGAAGACAGAGTTCCTATCTAGGAGACAGTGTGTGTGTGTGTTGGTGAAGGTGCAGATACAAAGTGCAAGAAGGGGAACTAATTCCATATAATGTTGTTACTCATTCTTGTTATGAGCACAAGCTCTCATTGTGCTGGACGGAAGAGGGTGCAGGAAGGGGTAGGAGAGAGAGGGCGAGAGCGATAGTGAAATCCTCATTGGATAAGTTTCTTCTCTAGTGATATAGAGAAAGTGAAATAGAACAAACTATTGGAATTGCATTTTATGTAAAACACAAAATCCGTAATTTTATGTTGGTATATCCTGCAATTTTATGCAAGTCCATTGCTTCAGCTCAGAGAATACAATTTCTCCAGGGAAACTTAAAAAAAAATTAGTTAAGCTATGTAAAATCCTTTTTTTTTACTTATTCCAGTAAATTTATCTTTCCTAGTTCTTTTATGCTGTTAGATTTAGGGTTTATTAACACCAGACGATGAAGGGAATATATCCTAGAAAAGATAGTAAGACACATGAAACTTTCTCCCAGCTGGGTCTTTATCAATCTAATAGAGAGACATGGAAAAAGGGAATGTAAATCGGGGGGTCAGGAGGAACCAGAGATGTGATGGACTAATTGTAGTCACTAAAGCGAGGGCGCAGCTTGATAGAGGAGAGATTAATTTAATTTGATAAAAGTGAAAATAATGATCAGAGTCCTGGCAAAAACTGATTATCTGAAGGAAGATCAGTTAAGAAATTAGGTTTCCTGTACACTGCTTCACGTTCAAAGGTTCTCTTCTAGGGCAGATATTTGGCATAGCAAATTAGCACAGTATTTAAAAATGTTTTTCAGTAATGCATTAGAACAGTGACATTTATTAGCATCAATTCTAAACATCAATTAGCATACTTACATAAATATTTTGATATTCACTTTGAGACGTATGAAGATCAAGAAGCTAAAGGCTAACCTCAACCAAGAAGCACCATCAATAAAATGCTCACTTCAGGATTTGTTGAATGAGTGGTAAGATATTAAAATCAGTAAAAATAATTATGCTGATTGTGAGAGTCAGATTAGGGAATACTATATATATATATATATATATATATATATATATATATATATATATATATATATATATATATATATATATATATATATATATATATAGGATGGTCCACCTCTGGTGTCAATTGTGGGACCCATTGCCTCGGAGAAGTGGATAAAAAGACTTCAAGGAAGAATATTTAGATTTCTTTCTGGAGCCATTTGAATATTCCACTTCCCTACCACCCATCTTTTTTTACATACTTTATTTCAAGACAAAATACAATGGGGAGTAAAACAACATAGATAACAACTCAGAGCCTACATGTCAAATACTTCGTCCAACTCCCCGGCAGTGGGCCGCGTGCCCAGAATACTGCAGGTATTTCCCCTCTGGATCGCAACACTGAGTCTCTGAAAGAGGAAGCTGGTCGCCCTGTGGTCCTTGGTTTCTATGATGAATGAGTTTTCCACCCAGCTCCTTGAGAAACTTTAGAGCACACTTGCCCCATGCTCCATGGGTCTCCGACCCTATTGGGATGAAGTTATAGCAAGAGGGAAGGTCTTCATATTTGCGGGTCTTCTGGGTCTCCCTGTGGCTGGCAGCTCCACCCCCTTCGGCTAAGGAGTGTGGCAGGTAGGTGTCTGCCAATGTGGCAGCACAGGTGTAGTCCCAAGCAATCTGCTTACCATCCTTCCAGGGTAGCATGGTGGCTCCATCAGGACGCTTTTGACTTCCATCAGACCTCTGCACTTGGGGTTCCCGTTGAGCTGGGCAACGAGCTGTACCGAGGCTTCTCTTTATGATGTCATTGACCTCCTCATGTCTAGCATACTTCCCTTCTGATGTGTGACACACTAGACCATGAAGTCCGAATTGATCAATCGTCGCCCTGCCGCAAATACACCTATGTTCGGTGAGTATGGGGGCGGCTAGGCGAAGAGCAACACCAATCCGAATAGCCTGTGGGTCGAGTCGAGTGCCCAGAGAGGAATTGGGAACAGCAAGAAGGAAATCTCCTGAGTGTGGTGCCCTCACCGCTAGGAGACGAGCTTTGTCCTTTCCTGAAGCGTTGGTGAGCATTGTGTTGGAAATTTTTCCATGATCGGTTTGTCCCAGTGGGACTGTTTGTGCTCTTTGGGAGGAGCTGGTCTACTGAAGGAGTCTGCCAGGATGTCCCACTGCACTGCTGCTTCAATGAACTTGGGGTCTTGAGCTCCCACCACACCTCTCAAACGTTCAGGGACAATCCTCTTGACTAATCCACAGGAGGCCAAACACGATGACAGAAATGCAGGTAACGCTATGGGGGGGGGGGGGGGGGGGGGGGGGGGGGGGGGGGGGGGGGGGGGGGGGGGGGGGGGGGGGGGGGGGGGGGGGGGGGGGGGGGGGGGGGGGGGGGGGGGGGGGGGGGGGGGGGGGGGGGGGGGGGGGGGGGGGGGGGGGGGGGGGGGGGGGGGGGGGGGGGGGGGGGGGGGGGGGGGGGGGGGGGGGGGGGGGGGGAGGAGAAGTGGAATATTCAAATGGCATCAGGAAGAAATCCAAATATTCTTCCTTAGCCTTATCCACTCTCCGAGGCTATGGGTCCCAAATTTGTACCAGAGTGGACCCATCCTATATATATATATATATATATATATATATATATATATATATATATATATATATATATATATATATATATATATATATCTGGCACCTCTGCCAGAGAGAGGCTGTGGGCATCCTGCTCTGGGGTTTTGGCACAATATCGTCCAATAAAGAACTGCTACCAGGATTACCATCAACAGGCTGGTGTGTGAATATCTGCAGCTGGTGTTGGAAAGTGCTAGTAGACTCTGCATTTCCTCTCCTCTTTCAGAACCAAGAAAAGTGTTGTGCATGTAAAGTCAGTGAGGGAACATAACGGTCACCTATGGGTGGGTGAGGTCGGTGAGGGGAGTCCTCATGGAGGAGGAGGAGGTTGAGGGGTAAAACTATTTCCCCCCTTCTCCTTCCCAAACAGGCGCGCATACACCGTGTGTATAGTGTGTATAATGCATAGTATGGGCTTAGCATGCGCATGATATGCGCATAGCATATATGGTTTATAGCGGTGTGTCGTTCATATTGGGGGCTGTGCAAAGAGCATAGTGGTGTTATAGTGACGTGTGTCGTGGGAGGCCGTGACTGCCCTTCTCCGTCAGGCCTGCCTGCCTAATCACATATCCCCCATACATCCCCCTCCTCCACAGCCCACCATAAGGACGGGAGAGCCCTCTCCTAACCCCCCCCCCACCACCATAAACCACATTCCGTACATGCCATGGGCCATTTTCCCTAGGGCCTCCCGGGTTTACCACACAGTTTGATGTATGGCAGATGATGCAGCCAGCCAGCCACAAAGCCAGGGAAACAGTGCACCCAACAATGACAGAAGAGGTACATGTCAGGTGTGTGGAGAGTTTCGAGCACGCA
>WNWK01006643.1:97500-103376 GCA_009830355.1 Cherax destructor | reverse complement strand
TTATATACATTATCCCGGGTATCTAATTACAAATTCATAAACCAGATAATATTATAAACTAGTGGAATCTTTAATTAGCTTTATTAAAGACCCTAGTAAAATTTTAAGTGGACAATTCCATATAAATTATATATAAGGACCTTGGGCGTAACACCCTTTGACTGCCGACCTCTCTGAAACTGTCTTTCTATGTCGGAAATATTCGAAAAAAAAAAAAAAATTTCTTATCAAAATGTTAAGATTATTTTTCTGATTGTTTAAATCCCCAAAAATTTTTGCTATCAGTATTTACCGAGATATAGAGGCATAAAGTTGGCAAAAATGAGCCGCGTATGGCAACAGCTCGAATGCGGTCACCCGTAAACTTTGGTTTACTTCCTTTCGTAGGTTTCTTGTTTTTCACTATTTTATTTTTACATAACTTATGTGGCCTGTGAGACCAAAGTAAGGTGCAATGTATATATATACACTCGTTGTATGCAACACAATAATCGCACAAACATTAGTATCATTATATTGTTTACAAAACTTGTTTACACCAACCAACAATAAAAAAAATTGTTTATTACTATTGTTCTATAATATATATACACATATATAATGACTAGACACTTTCCATCAACTGCAATTAGCACTTCAAAGCTCCAAGCTATGTGTGTGTGTGTGTGTGTGTGTTAGTTACCATTTTGTCCTAGGCACATGTCAATTAGACACTAGGCCTGTTGTATATATGTGTGTGAATGTGTATGTAAGGAAACACTTCAAAATGTTTCTGCCCCACCGGGAATTGAACCCGGCCCCTCCGTGCGTGAAGCAAGAGCTTTACCCACTAGGCCACCGGTGTGTGTGTGTGTGTGTGGGGACATCTAAATTTGCTGAGTCAGGGTAAGGCAGCTGTCAAAATGACATATTATACCATTACTCACCACCCCACACTGCCTGTCAACCTGTCAACACAAAAGGGGACCCATGTCTTCTTCTCCACAACCTCCTTCCTTTCCTTCATACCTACCTTCCTAGCTTCCTTTTTTCCTTCATTCCTTCCTTTCTTTCTGCCTTCCTTTCTTACATATTTCCTTCCTTCCTTCCTTCCTCTCATCTCTTCCTTCCTGCCTTCCTTCCTTTCTTCCTTTATTTCTTCCTTCCTTTCTTACTTCTTTTGTTCCTTCCTTCCTCTCATCTCTTCCTTCCTTCCTTTCTCTCTTTCTTTCTTACTTCCTTCCTTCTTCCTTACTTCTTTCCTTCTTTCCTCTCATCTCTTCTTTCCTTCCTTCCTTCCTTCCTCTCATCTCTTCTTTCCTTCATTCCTTCCTCACATCTCTTCCTTCCTTACTTACTTTCTTTCTTTCTTCCTTCCTTCCTTCCTTCTGGTATCCTGGGCATTGCTTTCGGTCGCAAACTCCTCAAAACCATGAAATTTATCTTCAGACACACTTCCATCTGTGTTAGAACTATCATTGAGGAAGAGAAATGTCCCAGATGCGCCAAGGAGTCAAATAATTCTTACCGCTAGGCATGCTGAACAAGGACTACTGAAATGGTGTTCCCACAATGCACCAGTGGCTGCCCGATTTTTATACTGCGCACTGACCACACAGACCATTCTTTCACATGTGGGCCTACCAGCTTTCTCCTGCTTGATTTGAGGCCGCTAGAATTTAGGCGTATACAGTCATCCCTTGGTTTTCAATTTTAATCCGTTCCAGATGGATCAGCTAAAACCAAAATCGGGGAAAACAAAACCATTTTCCCCATAAGAAATAATGGAAATTCAATTAATCCGTTCCAGAAACCCAAGTTTGAAAAAAAAATTGGGGGCCTTAAGATAGATTTACATGCACAAATGAATGAACTCTATGTGGCACTTACCTTTGTGAAGACTGATGTTGCTGGATGGAAGAGAGGGAGGAGGGAAGAGGAGAGACCCTATTTTTGAAGGGAATCCTTCCATAAGGAATAGGTACCAAGTCCTTATCCGGGGTCACTTCCCTGCATACCTGCTACACTCCCTGCATACCTGCTACACTCCCTGCATACTCTACACTCCTGCATACCTGCTACACTCCTGCATACATGCTACACTCCCTGCATACATGCTACACTCCCTGCATACATGCTACACTCCCTGCATACATGCTACACTCCCTGCATACATGCTACACTCCCTGCATGCCTGCTACACTCTTAAACTCCATCATGTTTCTCACTTTCTTTACCAAAGGACTGGCACTAGTTTTCTTTGGGCCCATGGTAGCTTATTTAGTAGTCACACACAATAATCAAGGGCCAAAAACAATGAATTGTTAATAAATGTTTTGTATTAACTCCTGGGATGATGTTCACTCAAGCATAAACAATGCTACACTGCGTGACAATGTGCGTGGGTGGCGGTCTAGCGGGCTTTGTATGTGCGGGGCACTGGTGGACAGGTTCCGTGCCATCAGTGAAAACTGAGACAATCGGTGAAAACTGAGACAATTTTTCCATGAAAAAAGTGATTGAAAACCAAAATCGGTGAAAACTGAGACAATTGAAAACCAAGGGATGACTGTAATTACGTCCGAAACATTGGCTCGTAAGACGTATATATACGACCGAAACAGTCAAAGGGTTAAACTGTCCACACATAGATATACGTTCGCGTGCATACTGCTCTGAACATAGATCAACGTTTTATTTTTCATTCCATCAAATTTGGCACAATAGGCCTGAGTCGCCTAGACATGAGAGAATGGGTCTGTGCACTCAGTGTGCACAGTATTAAAAAAATCTGGGACCACTTAGTACATTGTGGGAGCACCAGTTCAATTGAGTGCCAGGTAGAGCAAATAGTGTGGCAAACACCAGGGATTCAATGATGTCATGTCGTATTAACACTCCCCTTTCAAGAGGAAAGTAAATAGAGGTTAGATAAATACATGAGTGGCTGTGGGTGGATGTGAGTTGGACCTGACTAGCTTGTGCTCCTTCCTTCAGAGGATGTGACCTGACTAGGTGGGTCATTGGTCTAAGCTGGGGGGATGACATGGACCTGCCTTGCATGGGCCAGTAGGCCTTCTGCAGTGTTCCTTCTTTTTTATGTTCTTATGTATTCGACAGGCTGGCCGGCTGGCTTTGGCTGTCTTTCTGTCTATATCTATCTGTCCTATATCTCTGTATCTGTCTATATTTCTGCATCTGTCTATATCTCTGTATCTATATATATCTGTAATATGTATCTCTCTCTCTCACATGTACACATAAGTACAGTTATTATACATAGTGTAAATTACCTAGGATAACCCAAAAAGTCCAGGCAAAGTGCTATACAATGCTTGTAGATATAAGACATAATAGTCATGACTGGCAAGTAATATGCATTGTCACTTCTGCATCGCGTAAAATACCTGTTGGCTTATGAGCCGCACTCAGAGACTGGGACAAGCAGACGGAAAGACACACACACAGGCAGACAGATAAGCAGAGCTAAACAGACAGATAGACAGACAGTGAAAACAAAGAGGGTTCCCTGCTCACAGTCATCAATGTCATTGGGCTGTCAGCGTTATTTGACACTTGTCTTAACACCATTCTTCAAGGAGTTTCATGTTATACTCCAGGCACACATAGGCAGGCAGACAGAAAGACAGATAAGCAGAGCTAGACAGACAGATAAGACAGATACAGACAGTGAAAACAAAGCGAGAGTTCCCTGCACACATTCATCCATCAATGTCACTGCCTTATCAGTAGTTATCTGGCAATTGTCATAACACCATTCTTCAAGGAGTTTCATATATACTCCAGGATGTCTAAAACATTGTTGGGACCTATAAATACTTCGTATATATTTATAGACAATAGTAAATAACCAAGGTAGGTGAAAATGTTCACCTGTTGGTGTCATTGTGACTATTTGAGTACTATTTCAGTACCTAATATTAGTGTTAGAACAAAGATTGGCTATGAAATCACAAGAACTATTATAAATTGTAATTATCAGAACATAAAAATTATATAAATTAAAATATAAACTAGAAAAAAAAAGTATATTGGCAATACTTCTACAAGCGGCAGGACTTGATGTTGCCGTCAGGTGAGCATCCAGCACCAACTTGGCGGGCTTATATCTCGGTAAGTACTGGCCCTAAAATTTTTTTTTTATCCTATCCCATTTCTAAAAATGCGCTCTTCATTAAAAAAAAAAAAAAAAATTAAATATTCGGAGCAGTACGCAGGTGAACGTAGATCTACGTGTGGACAGTTTAAGGGTTAAATGTCATAGTATTTCATAATAATAAACATGACACAAGGGAGGGTTCCCTGCAGCAGTGCAATTTATTAAATGTCACTGGCTGTCATCAGTTATCTGACACTTGTCACAACACCATAAAAAAAAGTGACCCAACCATTACAGAAAGTTATGTGCTAAACACACTTTTTCTTAAGTCAGTCAAGTCAGTAAGTCATTCAGTCAAGTCAGTAAGTCATTCAGCCAAGTCAGTAAGTTATTCAGCCAAGTCAGTAAGTAATTCAGTCAAATCAGTAAGTCATTCAGTCAAGTCAGTAAGTCATTCAGTCAAGTCAGTAAGTCATTCAGTCAAGTCATTAAGTCATTCAGTCAAGTCAGTAAGTCATTCAATCAGGCAGACAGATTGACAGACAGACATGATAAAGAAGCTCAAATTAATAAAAACTGACATATGGAGAGGTATGGGAGGGTGTGGGGGGGCTGGGGACTATACAGAGAGGGGGAGAAGGTGGGGAGAGGGAGGGGTGGTGACACTTTTGAAGTGTCAGTAAGGGGTCATTCCTCGATTAGTGACGAAATTGTTTACCGACAGGGTCTTAGGCCCCTATCTCCGTCGTTAAGTGAGGAGAGGCTGTAATACAAATGCAAAAAGCTATACAGTGGTACCTCGGTTTTTGTCGATAATTCATTCCAGAATGCTGTTCAAGCGCCTTTACCAAACAAATTTGTTCCCATAAGGACAAATGTAAATTAGATTAGTCCGTTTCAGACCCCCAAAAATACTTACAAAAGCACTTACAATAATACACTTACATAATTGTTCGAGTTAGGAGCTGTACGAATTATTATTATAATAAAAAAAGAAGTGCTAAACCACAGGGGTCATACAGGGAGCTGTACGAAAACAGAGGTACCACTGTGTACTGGTTTTTCTCACTCTTGCAAGAATTACGTTGATATTAAACTTATTTTGCTGTAATCCTGTTGAATTTTTATTATTATGATAAGAGCCTGAAAGCAAGGGGCTAGTAACCCCTTCTCCTGTATATATTACTAAATGTAAAAGGAGAAACTTTCGTTTTTCCTTTTGGGCCACCCCGCTTCGGTGGGAAACGGTCGACGTGTTGAAAGAAGAAGAAGAAGAGCCTGAAGTGTAAAACTTAAATGCTTAATCAACAGCAAAAAGTAATCAATTAGTGCAATCTAAAACTATGCCTTTAACCCATGCACTAGTTGAGATGCATTCTTAATGATAATCTTTTAATTGCTCATTTTTAAAATAACTGTAATAATTATGCACTGACAGTAATGGTAAACTACAGTACTTATCGTATATTAGTCAACAAACCATTGATACCAATAGAGTTCTCAAGAATTTCATTATCTTCATAGGTTTGTATTGGAGATGATGAAGACCACTGAGGCTCCTCACTGCCTTGGCTCTTGGGTGGTTCCTCTGGAGGGCTTTGATTCATCAGAAACACACACTTAAGTATTTTCCGCAAGTCACTAGCATAGTTTGTTTGAAGCTGATCAGCAACACCCGAGATACACACAAATAGACGATGAATCAAATCTTGTGCATCAGAAAACCTGCAACATATTATCACCAATTTGTCCTTTATTGACATCTTTTTTGTTTACT
>WNWK01006643.1:60000-95000 GCA_009830355.1 Cherax destructor | reverse complement strand
GCAAACATCAGACACTGCTGCAGACATCAGACACTGCTGCAGACAGCAGACAATAGTCACTGCTGCAGACAGCAGACAATAGTCACTGCTGCAGACATCAGACACTGCTGCAGACAGTACACACTGCTTCAGACAGCAGTCACCGCTGCAAACATCAGACACTGCTGCAGACATCAGACACTGCTGCAGACAGCAGTCACTGCTGCAAACATCAGACACTGCTGCAGACATCAGACACTGCTGCAGACATCAGACACTGCTGCAGACATCAGACACTGCTGCAGACAGTACACACTGCTTCAGACAGCAGTCACCGCTGCAAACATCAGACACTGCTGCGTGTGTGTGTGTGTGTGTGTTACCATTTTGTCCTAGGCACATGTCGATTAGACACTAAGCCTGTTGTATATGTGTGTGTGTGTGTAAGGAAACACTTCGAAATGTTTCGGCCCCGCCGGGAATTGAACCCGGGCCATCCGTGCGTGAAGCAAGAGCGCTAGCCACCATGCCATCGGGGCATGCGTGCGTGCGTGCATGCGTGTGTGTGTGTGTGTGTGAGAGTACTCACCTAGTTGTGGTTGCAGGGGTCGAGTCATAGCTCCTGGCCCCGCCTCTTCACTGGCTGCTACTGGGTCATTCTCCCAGCGCCATGAGCTTTATCATACCTCTTCTTAAAGCTATGTATGGAGCCTGCCTCCACTACATCACTTCCTAAACTATTCCACTTCCCGACCACTCTATGACTGAAGAAATACTTCCTAACATCTCTGTGATTCATCTGAGTCTTCAACTTCCAACTGTGTCCCATCTCTGGAACATTCTGTCTCTGTCCACTTTGTCAATTCCTCTTAGTATCTTATATGTTGTTATCAAGTCCCCCCTATCTCTCTTGTCCTCCAGTGTCGTCAGGTTGATTTCCCTTAACCTCTCCTCGTAGGACATACCCCTTAGCTCCGGGACTAGTCTTGTTGCAAACCTTTGCACTTTCTCGAGCTTCTTCACGTGCTTGGCTAAGTGTGGGTTCCAAACTGGTGCTGCATACTCCAGTATGGGCCTAACGTACACAGTGTACAGGGTCCTGAACGATTCTTTATTAAGATGTCGGAATGCTGTTCTTAGGTTTGCTAGGCGCCCATGTGCTGCAGCAGTTATTTGGTTGATGTGCGCCTCAGGAGATGTTCCTGGTGTTATACTCACCCCAAGGTCTTTTTCCTTGATTGAGGTTTGCAGTCTCTGGCCCCCTAGGCTGTACTCTGTCTGCGGTCTTCTTTGCCCTTCCCCAATCTTCATGACTTTGCACTTGGTGGGGTTGAACTCCAGGAGCCAATTGCTGGACCAGGCTTGCAGCCTGTCCAGATCCCTTTGTAGTTCTGCCTGGTCCTCGTCTGACTGAATTTTTCTCATCAACTTCACATAATCTGCAAACAGGGACACTTCGGAATCTATTCCTTCCGTCATGTCGTTCACAAATACCAGAAACAGCACTGGTCCCAGGACTGACCCCTGTGGAACCCCGCTCGTCACCGGCGCCCACTCTGACACCTCACCACGTACCATGACTCGCTGCTGTCTTCCTGACAGGTATTCCCTGATCCATTGTAGTGCCTTCCCTGTTACCCCTGCCTGGTCCTCCAACTTTTGCACTAATCTCTTGTGTGGAACTGTGTCAAACGCCTTCTCACAGTCCAAGAATATGCAATCTACCCACCCCTCTCTCTCTTGTCTTGTTGCTGTCACCCTGTCGTAGAACTCCAGTAGGTTTGTGACACAGGATTTCCCGTCCCTGAAACCGTGTTGGCCGTCGTTGATAAGCTCATTCCTTTCTAGGTGCTCCACCACTCTTCTCCTGATTATCTTCTCCATGACCTTGCATGCTATACATGTCAGTGACACTGGTCTGTAGTTTAGTGCTACGTTCCTGTCTCCTTTTTTAAAAATTTGAACTACATTTGCTGTCTTCCATACCTCAGGTAGTTGCCCTGTTTCAATAGATGTGTTGAAGATCGTTGTTAGGGGTACACATAGCTCCTCTGCTCCCTCTCTCAGGACCCATGGAGAGATGTTATCCGGCCCCATCGCCTTTGAGGTATCTAGCTCACTTAGTAGCCTCTTCACTTCCTCCTCAGTTGTGTGTATTGTGTCCAGCACCTGATGGTGTACCCTACCTCTCCTCCTTTCTGGAGGCCCTTTTATCTCCTCTCTGTTTGTGTGTGTGTGTGTATGTGTGTGTGTGTGTGTGTGCGTGAGTGTGTGTGCGTGTGTGTGTGTGCGCGTGCGTGCGTGCGTGCGTGCGTGTGTGTGTGTGTGTGTACTCACCTAGTTGTACTCACCTAGTTGTGGTTGCAGGGGTCGAGACATAGCTCCTGGTCCCGCCTCTTCACTGGCCGCTACTGGGTCACTCTCCCTGCGCCATGAGCTTTATCATACCTCTTCTTAAAGCTGTGTATGGAACCTGCCTCCACTACATCGCTTCCCAAGCTATTCCACTTCCCGACTACTCTGTGACTTGAAGAAATACTTCCTAACATCCCTGTGATTCATCTGAGTCTTCAACTTCCAACTGTGTCCCCTTGTTGCTGTGTCCCATCTTTGGAACATTCTGTCTCTATCAACCTTGTCAATTCCTCTCAGTATCTTATATGTCGTTATCATGTCCCCCCTATCTCTCCTGTCCTCCAGTGTCGTCAGGTCGATTTCCCTTAACCTCTCCTCGTAGGACATACCCCTTAGCTCCGGGACTAGTCTTGTTGCAAACCTTTGCACTTTCTCTAGTTTCTTTACGTGCTTGGATAAATGTGGGTTCCAAACTGGTGCTGCATACTCCAGTATGGGCCTAACGTACACAGTGTACAGGGTCCTGAACGATTCTTTATTAAGATGTCGGAATGCTGTTCTTAGGTTTGCTAGGCGCCCGTATGCTGCAGCAGTTATTTGGTTGATGTGCGCCTCAGGAGATGTGCCTGGTGTTATACTCACCCCAAGATCTTTTCCTTGATTGAAGTTTGTAGTCTCTGGCCCCCTAGACTGTACTCCGTCTGCGGTCTTCTTTGCCCTTCCCCAATCTTCATGACTTTGCACTTGGTTGGGTTGAACTCCAGGAGCCAATTGCTGGACCAGGCTTGCAGCCTATCCAGATCCCTTTGTAGTTCTGCCTGGTCCTCTTCCGATTGAATTCTTCTCATCAACTTCACATCATCTGCAAACAGGGACACTTCGGAGTCTATTCCTTCCGTCATGTCGTTCACAAACACCAGAAACAGCACCGATCCTAGGACTGACCCCTGTGGCACCCCACTCATCACCGGCGCCCACTCTGACACCTCGCCACGAACCATGACTCGCTGCTGTCTTCCTGACAGGTATTCCCTGATCCATTGTAGTGCCTTCCCTGTTATCCCTGCCTGGTCCTCCAGCTTCTGCACTAATCTCTTGTGTGGGACTGTGTCGAACGCCGGCCGTGTGTGTGTGTGTGTGTGCGTGTGTGTGTGTGTGTGCGTGAGTGTGTGCGCGCGAGTGTGTGTGTGCGTGAGTGTGTGCGTGAGTGTGTGAGTGTTAGTATGAGAGTGTGAGAGGGTGGGTGTGAATGGGTGGTTGTGAGTGGGTGGGCATGAGTGGGTGGTTGTGAGTGGGTGGGCATGAGTGGGTGGGCATGAGTGGGTGGGCATGAGTGGGTGGGTGTGAGTGGGTGGGTGTGAGTGGGTGGGTGTGAGTGCGCACACATGCATGCACGCACACATGCACACGTACGAGCCAGGAGCTATGACTCGACCCCTGCAACCACAACTAGGCGAGTACAGTCTGGAGAGCGATGTAGTGGAGGCAGCATCCATACACTGCTTAAAGAAAAGGTATAATAAAGCTCATAGAGCAGGGAGAGTGGACCTAGTAGTGACCAGTGAAGAGGCAGGGCCAGGAGCTATGACTCGACCCCTGCAACCACAATTAGGTGAGTACTCTCTCTCTCTCTCTCATTCTCACTATCTCTCACTATCTCAGGCACTCCTCTCTCACTTTCCCCTCTCTCATACTTTCTCTCCTCCCTCTCTCTCACTCACTCTCACTCACACATACACTCACACATACACTCACTCACACATACACTCACTCACACATACACTCACTCACACATACACTCACACATACACTCACACATACACTCACTCACACATACACTCACACATACACTCACTCACACATACACTCACTCACACACATACACTCACTCACACACACACACTCACTCACTCCACACACACTCACTCACACACACTCACTCACACACACACACTCACTCTGGAGGTGGGAAGTACAATGCCTGCAATCTAAAGGAAGGGTTTGGGATATTTGCTGTTTAGAGTGACATCAGAACTGTCGTATCTAAGTACATCTGCAGTGATTGTGTGTGATGGTGAAAGTGTTTCTTTCTTTTCTGGGTCACCTGCCTCGGTGGGAGACGGCCGTGTTATTTTTTTTTTAACATGCTTTTCCATCTCCCACCAAGGCAGGGTCACCAAAAAAAAAAAAAAAAAAAAAACACTTTCACCATCATTCACACTATCAGAGGTGCACAGATATGACAGTTTAGATGTTACTAAATAGCAAATATATTAAATCCCTCCTTTAAAGTGCAGGCATTGTACTTCCCACCTCCAGGTCTCAATTCTGGCTAACCAGTTTCCTTGAATCCCTTCACAAAATATTTCCTTGTTTACACTCCAACAGCTCATCAAGTCCCAAAAACCATTTCTCTCCACTCACTTCTAACACGCTCACACATGCCTTCTGTATGTCCAAGCCTTCTTTACCTTTCCCCCTCAACTTATTACCCTAGAAAATTATGAATATTTTTTTTCAACATACTTGCCGTGTCCTTTCGAGGTAGGGTGACCCCCCCCCCCCAAAAAAAAAGAAACACATTCAACATCATTCACACTATCAGTCATAAAAAATTACAGTGGAACCTCGGTTTTCGCATGCACTAGTTTGTATGTAATACTGTAGTTATTCACTATAAAATGTATTTTTTGTTAATATTTTTGTAGATGTTATGAATGAAAAGAAGCTGGATGTCCTGGCTTTAAGTGAGACAAAGCTGAAGGGGGTAGGAGAGTTTCAGTGGGGAGAAATAAATGGGATTAGATCAGGGGTTTCAAATAGAGTTAGAGCTAAAGAAGGAGTGGCAATAATGTTGAATAATCAGTTATGGCAGGTAAAGAAGGAATATAAATGTATAAATTCAAGGATTATGTGGAGTAAAATAAAGGTTGGATGTGAAAAGTGGGTTATAGTAAGTGTTTATGCACCTGGAGAAGAGAGAAGTGTAGAGGAGAGAGAGAGATTTTGGGAAATGTTGAGTGAGTGTGTGGGAGTTTTGAACCAAGTGAGAGAGTAATTATGGTTGGGGATCTTAATGCTAAAGTGGGTAAAAATGTTGTGGATGGAGTAGTAGGTAAATTTGGGGTGCCAGGGGTAAATGTAAATGGGGAACCATTAATTGGGCTATGTGTAGAAAGAGGTTTGGTAATAAGTAATACATATTTTATGAAAAAGAGGATAAATAAATATACAAGGTATGATATAGCACGTAAGGAAAGTAGTTTGTTGGATTATGTATTGGTGGATAAAAGGTTGATGAGTAGGCTTCAGGATGTACATGTTTATAGAGGGGCAACGGATATATCAGATCATTATTTGGTTGTAGCTACAGTTAGAGTAAAAGGTAGATGGGACAAAAAGAAAATGGCAACAGCAAGTAAGAGAGAGGTAAAAGTGTATAAACTAAGAGAGGAGGAAGTGAGGGTGAGATATAAGCAACTATTGGCAGAAAGGTGGGCTAGTGCACGTAGGAGTAGTGGGGGGGTTGAAGAGAGTTGGGATAGTTTTAAAAATGCAGTATTAGAATGTGGGGCAGAAGTTTGTGGCTATAGGAGGGTGGGTGCAGGAGGAAAGAGGAGTGAGTGGTGGAATGAAGAAGTAAAGGGTGTGATAAAAGAGAAAAAGGTAGCTTATGAGAGGTTTTTACAAAACAGAAGTGTTAATAGAAGAGCAGAGTATGTGGAGAGTAAAAGAAAGGTGAAGAGAGTGGTGAGAGAGTGCAAAAGAAGAGCGGATGAAAGAATGGGAGAGGCTCTGTCAAGAAATTTTGCTGAAAACAAGAAAAAATTTTGGAGTGAGATAAACAAGGTAAGAAAGCCTAGGGAACGAATGGATTTGTCAGTTAAAAACAGAGTAGGGAGTTAGTAGATGGGAGCTGGAGGTATTGGGTAGATGGCGGGAATATTTTGAGGAACTTTTAAATGTCGATGAAAAAGGGAGGCGGTAATTTCATGCACTGGCCAGGGAGGTACAACATCGTTTAGGAGTGAAGAAGAGCAGGATGTGAGTGTGGGGGAGGTGCGTGAGGCATTACGTAGAATGAAAGGGGTAAAGCAGCTGGAATTGACGGAATCATGACAGAAATGTTAAAAGCAGGGGGATATAGTGCTGGAGTGGTTGGTATTTTTGTTTAATAAATGTATGAAAGAGGGAAGGTACCTAGGGATTGGCAGAGAGCATGTATAGTTCCTTTATATAAAGGGAAGGGGATAAAAGAGAGTGTAAAAATTATAGGGGAATAAGTTTACTGAGTATACCAGGTAAAGTGTATGGCAGGGTTATTATTGAAAGAATTAGAGGTAAGACAGAGAGTAGGATTGCAGATGAGCAAGGAGGCTTTAGAGTGGGTAGGGGATGTGTAGATCAAATGTTTACAGTGAAGCATATATGTGAACAGTATTTAGATAAAGGTAGAGAAGTTTTTATTGCATTTATGGATTTAGAAAAGGCATATGATAGAGTGGATAGGGGAGCAATGTGGCAAATGTGGCAAGTGTATGGAATAGGTAGTAAGTTACTGAAGGCTGTAAAGAGTTTTTATGAGGATAGTGAGGCTCAGGTTAGGGTGTGTAGGAGAGAGGGAGATTACTTCCCGGTAAAAGTAGGTCTTAGACAGGGATGTGTAATGTCACCATGGTTGTTTAATATATTTATAGATGGGGTTGTAAAAGAAGTAAATGCTAGGGTGTTGGGGAGAGGGGTGGGATTAAATTATGGAGAATTAAATGCAAAATGGGAGTTGACACAGTTACTTTTTGCTGATGATACTGTGCATATGGGAGATTCTAAAGAAAAGTTGCAAAGGTTAGTGGACGAGTTTGGGAGTGTGTGTAAAGGTAGAAAGTTAAAAGTGAACATAGATAAGAGTAAGGTGATGAGGGTATCAAACGATTTAAATAAAGAAAAATTGGATACCTCATTGGAGAGAGGGATTATGGAAGAAGTAAATGTTTTCAGATATTTGGGAGTTGACGTGTCAGCGGATGGGTTTATGAAGGATGAGGTTAACCATAGAATTGATGAAGGAAAAAAGGTGAGTGGTGCATTGAGGTATCTGTGGAGACAAAAAACGTTATCCATGGAGGCAAAGGGAATGTACGAAAGTATAGTGGTACCAACACTCTTATATGGGTGTGAAGCATGGGTTGCAAATGCTGCAACGAGGAGGAGGCTGGAGGCAGTGGAGATGTCCTGTCTAAGGGCAATGTGTGGTGTAAATATTATGCAGAAAATTCGGAATGTGGAAATTAGGAGAAGGTGTGGAGTTACTAAAAGTATTTGTCAGAGCGCTGAAGAGGGGTTGTTGAGGTGGTTTGGGCATTTAGAGAGAATGGATCAAAGTAGAATGACTTGGAGAGCGTATAAATCTGTAGGGAAGGAAGGCGGGGTAGGGTCGTCCTAGAAAAGGTTGGAGGGAAGGGGTAAAGGAGGTTTTGTGGGCGGGGCTTGGACTTCCAGCAAGCATGTGTGAGTGTGTTAGATAGGAGTGAATGGAGACGAATGGTTTTGGGACATGACGATCTGTTGAAGTGTGAGCAGGGTAACATTTTGTGAAGGGATTCAGGAAACCAGTTAATTGATTTAGTTGGACTTGAGTCCTGGAAATGGGAAGTACAATGCCTGCACTTTAAAGGAGGGTCTGAGATAGTGACAGCTGGGAGGGACTTTTCTCAGCTGTCGTATCTGAGCTCCTCTGCAAAGACAGTGATTATGTATGAGTGTGGTGAAAGTGTTGAATGATGATGAAAGTATTTTCTTTTTGGGGATTTTCTTTCTTTTTGGGTCACCCTGTCTCGGTGGGAGACGGCCGACTTGTTGGAAAAAAAAAAAAAAAAAAAAAAAAAAATTGGGTGTCTGGAATGGAGTAATTGTATTTACATTATTTCTTATGGGAAATATTGCTTCCGTTTTCGTATGATTCGGTTTATCATCAGACTTTTTCAAACGGATTAATCACGGAAACCGAGGTTCCACTGTACACACTTTTGTTTAAATTATTTAAATAATGAAAATGGACAAAACATTATTTACCTTGCACGAGCTCTCCAAGTAGCAGCAACTTCTGCTGCCTGAAGAGCCAGGGCGACTTCCTCATCATCTTCTGCACCAGAATTATAGGGCGATGTTGAGCCACTTGAACAACGTCCACTCTGACTCTCAGGACTAACTGAATCTACAGCAGCTGAATTTGATATCTGCACCTGTATCTGCAAGTTTCCTTGGTCAGTCTGATGAGTGTCTGATGCATTATCTAGTTCTTTTCTTTTGTTCAGCTCATGCACTTCCTTAGATACACTACTGTCTCTTTTCTTCATTTCTGCCAATTTTTGTACACATCCACATGAAGTGACATTGTCCGTAACATCTGCACTGGAAGTGCAGTCCAAAGGAAAGCTCTGGTTATGACAAGAACATGGCTTAGTCGTCCCACATATTTCATTAGAATCCCTAGTGCATTTCGAGTTATCATGAATGCACAGTTGTGCTGTGGCACTTGCTATGGCCTCAGAATCCCTGTTCTCAAACTCTTGACTTTCAGACAAAAAAGAGAGAGAGATTATGTCATGGTCTGCTGCTTCTATATTACTAACACAATCATTAACACATGAAGGGCTTGCCTCCCCAAATCTACTGTTAGCCTGAATATTAACATGAACACTATCACACAAACTATCACAGTGTGTTGAGGCAGTGCTACAATGGGGATGAACAATTGGAGACTGAACCGGTGTTAGTTCATAGTGTGCCTGAGTAGCATCAAAATGAGTGTCAGACTGACTGGGAAGCTGCTGTGAATCATCACAATAGCCACGATCATATTCATTAACAGTACCACAAGAACAGGCAATAGTTTTGATTCTATCAACAGGCTGGTGTTTAGATCGTCTAGAGCGGTGAACTTGGTGTCGTTGGTATTGATAGCGTTGCTCTGATTGGTGCCCTGGGTGCTGGTGGTGGTGCTGGTGTTGCTGCTGCTCCTGATATGGTGGTGGTGGTGGGGGAGGGACTGGTTGATGGTGCTGATGTTCCTGACGGTCAGAGCGAGATGAAATTCTTGGCTGATGGTGCTGGGAATGGTGATGTTCATCCCCACTATCACTATCTGGAGGAGGTGGAGGTGGAGGATTCTGGTGATGACGGTGAGAGTGGCTACGGCGAGACCTGCGGCGTGCTCTTGGCCTCTCTTCTACAGTGGCATTCAGACGAGCAAGAAACTTTTCACTCTGACGTTCTTGCCTTGCTCTAGAGCGTGATCCTCTACTTTTGCCAGAAGTTCTCTCACGCTTTCGTTCATAGCGCTCAGGCTTCTTTCCAGGTTGGTATAAAGAACTTAATTCTGGAGTGAGATATTTGCATGATGGATAGCTAGCATAAAATTTTTGAACAAAATCAGAAGTAAAGGATGCCTGCCCATATGCATTTGGTGGCAAGCTGTCATCATTAGAAATCTGTGAGGATGGATCAGGTTCATCGATAGAACACAAAGCTTTCTCCAGTGCTGCCAACTCACTAGTGCTCATTGTCCATAGAAGTTCACGTATTTTGCTCAGCAGAGTCTGAAAAAAATAATATACACAATTTTATCTTCTGCACAATGTAAGACTATAAATTCATTACATTTGATCTACTGTATTACATTTGATCTACTTCATGAACAGTTTATGCTTTCAAATTATATTTATTCAACTGAAAAGCTAACAAGAGAACTTTTATGAGTGAAAATATATTAACTTCCGGCAAGCATGTGTGAGCGTGTTAGATAGGAGTGAATGGAGACGAATGGCTTTTGGGACTTGACGAGCTGTTGGAGTGTGAGCAGGGTAATATTTTGTGAAGGGATTCAGGGAAACCAGTTAATTGATTTAGTTGGACTTGAGTCCTGGAAATGGGAAGTACAATGCCTGCACTTTAAAGGAGGGGTCTGGGATAGTGACAGCTGGGAGGGACTATTCTCAGCTGTCGTATCTGAGCGCCTCTGCAAAGACAGTGATTATGTATGAGTGTGGTGAAAGTGTTGAATGATGATGAAAGTATTTTCTTTTTGGGGATTTTCTTTCTTTTTGGGTCACCCTGCCTCAGTGGGAGACAGCCGACTTGTTGGAAAAAAAAAAAAAAAAGTTTTGTAAACAATATAATAATGTTAATGTTTGTACTGTTATTGTGTTGCATACAACGAGTGTATATTTGTACATTGCACCATACTTTGGTCTCACAGGCCCCATAAGTTACTTAGAAAAGAAAAAAAAATGAAAATACAAGAAACCTTCGAATGGGAGTAAATGAAATTATACCGGGTGAGCGGCATTCGCCGCTGTTGCCATACGTTACTCATTTTGTACCAACTTTACGCCTCCATATCTCAGTAAGTACTGATCGCAAAAAAAATTTTTGATCTTGAAACAATCAGCAAAATAATCCTAACATTTTGGTAAGAAAAAATAATTTTTTTTTTTAATATTTCCCGACATAGAATGAGTTTCAGAAAGGGGTTTCCGACAGTCAAAGGGTTAAATAAGTAGTTTATAAAGTTGTATTTCTCTTTGTAAAAAGGTGTATGAGAAAAACAATTATTGTGGGTGCATATGGAATGTGCAAGACGACAGTCTTTTGTTTGTTTTGGTTGGGTATATGGGGGTAGCCTGGCTGGCTCTCTCACTCTCCAAGATGGCTTCATGCTGGTTAAGCTGGTAGTATGGACTGGTCTTTCTTATATCTTTCTCGGCAGAATGTGTGTGCCAAAGGTAAGAGTTATATTTTAAAGTGATGTAACCATCATAGCCTGTGAATTACAGTGTCAAGACACTGGTGGTTAAATATATGTTGAGGAAAAGGGTATTAATTGTGGCAGGTGGGCCATGTGGCTTGGAGATGCTAGTTATATGTTGTTATGATTAAGACCTGTATATGCTGTATATATATCCCTGAATAATTTTTTTGTAATGTAGTTTAAATAACCCATTGAGAGGACTGGTGAAAGTTTTCAGAGACAGCACAGCTAATCATGAATGTAAGTATTACCCTAGACTATAAGACCTTTAAGTTAACTACCCCATGCTAGACCATGTAGTAGAACCTTGATAACAAAGTAAAAGGGAAAATAACATAACAAGAACTTCTAGTCAATAGTGAAACAAAGTTTACTGGGCAAGGATATCAGTTCCATCCCGTGGCTGGAGGCTGCTCTATATGAGGCATGGAATAATATACCTCTCCAAATACTCAAGAATTTGTGTGAGAGTCTTTCTACACGGCTGAGGGACGTGATTAAGCATAAAGGACACAGCACCAAGTATTAAAACCTCAGTAAGTGTGCAAATATATATAATCTTTCATGGTATGTGTTTGTGTTTTGGTACGTGTGGGGGGAGGGGTGGCATAATGCCGTGACTAGCACTATAGGCCCAAATTTACCACTCACAGCTTATCTGAGTGAGAGGAGCTCATGGCGTTGTACTACGGGACCAACACTGACTTCAAAGCTATTATATAACAAGACTGACACTGAAAGGGTTAATGAAATTGCTGTTGGAATGTGGGGAGGATAACTTTTATGAAGAGAGTCAAGGAAACGAGTTAGCTGGGCTTGAGAAAGGAAGTGCCTGCATTTGAAGGAGGGGTGGAGATGTTGCAGTTAGAGGGGTAAACTGATTTTTTATGCCAGCTCATTTTTGAAAAGATGGCATTTGGGTGAATGTTGGTGAATGAGTTTTCTTCTTTGGGGTCACGCTTCCTTTGAGGGAGATGGCCACTGAGTTAAAAAAAAATTAACATGAATGAAATGAAACATTAAAAAGTCATATTACTAACTGATCTCACTACAGTTTGCTTTAGAAAGCATAAGTGCTCCCAGCATTTTAGTCGCCTCTTACGACACGCATGGCTTACGGAGGAAGAATTCTGTTCCACTTCCCCATGGAGAATATATATACAGTGGTACCCCGGTTTACGATGGTCCCCAAACTCACCCTTTTATGTAAGTTTATTTTTTTAAATGCTTTTGTAAGTGTAATTTTGGGGGTCTAAAAGGACTAGTCTATTTTACAACATTTCTTAAGGAGATAAATTCGTTTGGTAATGGCACTTGAACAGCATTCTGGAATGAAAAAATATCGTAAACCGGGGTACCACTGTATATATATTGTTTTTTTTTTTTAAACGCATTGGTCATTTCCCACCAAGGCAGGGTAACCAGAAAAAAAGAAGAAACACTTTCATCATGATTCACTCCATCACTGTCTTGCCAGAAGCATGCCTACACTACAGTTAAAAAACTGCAACATATCAACACCCCTCCTTCAGAGTCCAGGCACTGTACTTCCCATCTCCAGGACTCAAATCCAGCTAACCAGTTTTTCTGAATCCCCTCAAAAATGTTACTTTGCTCACACTCCAACAGAACGTCAAGTCATAAAAGCTATTCGTCTCCACTCACTCCTAACACGCTCAAGCACGCTTTCTGGAAGTCCAACCTTCTTTACCCCCTCCCTCAAACTCTTCCTAGGACGACCCCTACCCCGCCTTCCTTCCTCCAAGTCATTCTATTTTGTTCCATCCTCTCTAAATGTCCAAACCACCTCAGCAACCCTTCCTCTGCCCTCTGGATAATACTTTTGGAAACCCCATATTGCCTCCTAATCTTCAAGCTATGGATTCTCTGCATTGTATTCACACATTGCCCTCAGACACCCCTCTGGGTTTTCTTCTCTTTTCTTACTAGTTCTTGTTCTTGTTTATTTCCTCTTAACTCCATGGGGAAGTGGAACAGAATTCTTCCTCCGTAAGCCATGCATGTTGTAAGAGGCGACTAAAATGCCAGAAGCAAGGGGCTGGTAACCCCTTCTGTATACATTACTAAATTTATAGAGTGAAACTTTCGTTTTTGTTTTTGGGCCACCCTGCCTCGGTGGGATGAGGCTGGTGCATTGAAAGAAGAAAGATATCTGTATCCTCTCTATAAACATGCACATCCTGAAGTCTACCCATCAGTCTTTTATCTAGCAAGACATAGTCTAACAAACTACTGTCATTATGTCCTATATCATATCTTGTATAGTACTTATTTTCTTAAAATATGTATCCCATGCTGTATGACAATTGTAGGTTTAGTGCTTCTTTTTTATTATTATAATAATAATAATAATTATGTATTATCTATTACCAAACACCTTTCTATACAAAGTTCATTCAAAGGTCCCCCATTATCATTTACACCTGGTACTCCAAACTTACCTACCACACCCTCTACACTTGGCACCCGAAACTTACCTGGCACCCCAAACTTACCTACCACACCCTCTACACCTGGCACCCAAACTTACCTACCATACCTACACCTGGCACCCAAACTTGCCTACCACACCCTCTACATCTGGCACCCAAACTTACCTACCACACCCTCTACACCTGGCACCCAAACTTACCTACCACACCTGGCACCCAAACTTACCTACCACACCTGGCACCCAAACTTACCTACCACACCTGGCACCCAAACTTACCTACCACACCTGGCACCCAAACTTACCTACCACACCTGGCACCCAAACTTACCTACCACACCTGGCACCCAAACTTACCTACCACACCTGGCACCCAAACTTACCTACCACACCTGGCACCCAAACTTACCTACCACACCCTCTACACCTGGCACCCAAACTTACCTACCACACCCTCTACACCTGGCACCCAAACTTACCTACCACACCCTCTATAACTGTTTCACCCACTTTAGCATTAATGTTCCCCACTACAACTACTCTTTCACTTGTTTCAAAACTTCCCAAACACTTGCTTAACATCTCCCAAAATCTCTATCTCTCTCTCTCCTCTACACTTCTCTCTTCTCCAGGTGCATAAACACTTATTATAACCCACTTTTCATATCTGACCCTTATTTTAATCCACATAATTCTTGAATTTGTGCATTTATATTCCCTCTTATCCTTCCATAACTGATCCTTCAACATTATTGCTACCCCTTCCTTAGCTCTAACTCTCTCAAGTACTCCTGACCTAATCCCAGTTATTTCTCCCCACTGAAACTCCCATACACCCTTCAGCTTTGTTTCGCTTAGAGCAAGGACATTCACTTCTTTTCATTCATAACATTGGCAATCATCTCTTTCTTATCATCTGTACTACATCCACATACATTCAAACATCCCAGCTTTATAAAGTTTTTTTTGTTTTTTTTTTGTTTTTTTAGTAATTTATACAAGAGAGGGGGTCACCCGGCCTTTTAGTCACCTTTCGTGACATGCATGGCAAACGGAGGAGATGAAAGGAAGTAGATAAGTACAAGAACTATTTAGAAAATAGGAGAAAATTTGAATGTGTGTGTAAGCAGAAGTAGCAAGACATACCAGTTTTCTTGTGTATTCATAGGCATAGCTATACAGTGGACCCTCGGTTAACGAATACCCCGGAAATCGTGCAATTATGTAAGTATAATTTGTAAGTTCTTGTTGAAGTGTATTTTTGGGGGTCTGAAATAGACTAACCTACGTGAAATTTTTCCTTAAGGGAGTAAATTCGTTCGGTAATGGCACTTGAGCAGACTTCAGGAGTGAAGTTTTTACGAAACTCGGGGGTCCACTGTACTTAACCACATACTATATAGGTAGAGTAATTACCCATGCCGAATATGTAGAATTTTTGAAGATTTATGCTGAGTGCAGCTGAGAATATTTGATGCACTTTTTCTGCTGTTGGTGTACACCAAACTTTCTTGCAATAGTGAATAGAGCTTTGCCAGCTCTCTCTGTGAAGCCTTCAGATGATCTTAATAGAGTGTATGGAAAAAAAAATATAGGTGTTAAAAGAAATGTAGTATCAACTTACTCTAAAGGGTCGAAAGAGTTCAGACAAACTCCTGGGTTCCCGATCTAAATTCAAGGGGCCATCGGGAAACATAACCAGACCTGCAACAATGGCCAGGCGAGGAATAGTGAACATCAATGCCGGGTCATAATCATCAATCTGGTCTTGGGTAGTTAAGCCAAGTTTCAAGGCCCTGTAATAAAATAAGAAAGGCAGTTTAAACTAGAAAATAAGTAATATTTTTTACCCAAGAACGACTATGCAATTTAGATAACATCTGAAATTACAGGAAAAGCTATATACATATTAACATGGAAATAAGTCACTCTTACTTTTTTTGGGTTATCCTAGGTTCTCTACACATATGCTGCTATGTATGATAATCTATGTAAATGTATTTGTGTATACCTGAATAAACTTACTTACTTATTCTCTTTTCCTCCCTTTTTCTGGCTGGTTAATGTATCTAAATGCAAGTGTATCATTAAAATAAGTAATCACTGCAAATTGGTACCAAAATCCTGTTTGCCTAAAATTTTAAGAAATAACTGCAAATTTTTTTTAACACACTGGCTGTCTCCTACCGAGGCAGGGTGACCAAAAACAAAGAAACATTTTCACCATCATTCACACTATCACTGACTTCTCACATGGGCACATAGATACGACAATTCAGATGATCCTCCAAACAGCAAATATCCCCAGCCCTCCTTTAGAGTGCGGGCACTTTTCTCACCTCCAGGATCCCGAACAAAATGATTTGAGGAAATAATAATAATAATAATAATATTTTTATTTCGATGCATGTTACAAGTGTACATTGTTATTGGTAGTTACAATTATAAGACTGTAATGCAAGGAGAGCCACTGGCATGCCATGGCATTAGGGGCAGCTTATTCTAAAGACTTATTCACTAAGTACTTAATGCTAGAGAAATTGATTGAGTTTATTCTAGTTATGTATTATTTCAAATTACAATATGATTATACATACTATTTAAAGACAATACTAGAGAAATTGGTTGAGTTTAATCTAGTTGTATATTTTATTTCAAGTTACAATATGTTGATGCTATACTAGTATACAGTGGTACCTCGAGTTACGATGGTCCCCAAAATCGCCCTTTTATGTAAGTTTATTTTTTTAAATGCTTTTGTAAGTATATTTTTGGGGGTGTAAAAGGACTAGTCTATTTTACATTATTCCTTATGGGGATAAATTCGTTTGGTAATGGCACTTGAACAGCATTCTCGAACGAAAAAATATCGTAACTCGAGGTACCACTGTAATAACAAAACAATACTAGAAAAATTTATTGAGTATCTTCTAGTTATATATTTTATTTCAAATTAACAAAATGATGATACTATGCTATTTTAAATGACAATATGATGATATAAAATTGCAACAAGTGTTAAGGAGGATGACAATATAAAACTGAGATTATCTTAAGTAAAATAATATTGGGTTTGAAAGTTTGTTACAGTATGAGTATTTAGTATAGGGTGAGTAGGTAATTTTTGAGAAGAGTCTTGAATTGATTTTCCAACAAGGTTAACTTAATATTTACTGGTAATGAATTCCAGATTCTGGGGCCCTTTATGTGCATAGAATTTTTACATTGGTTAGTATGGACTCGGGGTATGTCAAATAGTGATCTGTGTCTTGTGTCATGGTCGTGGGACCTATTAAAGTTGTTGAGGAGAATTTTGAGCGGAGGGTTGATATTAGCATGTAGAGTTTTATGTATGTAGAAGGCACATGAATAGGTATGAATATTTTTTACGGTGAGTAGTTTTAAAGTTTTGAATATAGGTGGAGTATGCTGTCTAGAGTGGGAATTTGTTATCATCCTGACTGCAGCCTTTTGCTGGGTTATGAGTTGTCTAAGGTGATTTAATGTTGTTGAGCCCCATGCACAGATTCCATAGGTGAGATAAGGGTAGATAAGAGAATGATATAGTGCAATGAGAGCTGGTTGTGGCACATAATAGCATATCTTAGATAATATACGTACAGTGGACCCTCGGTTAACGAATACCCCGGAAATCGTGCAATTATGTAAGTATAATTTTGTAAGTTCTTGTGGAAGTGTATTTTTGGGGGTCTGAAATAGACTAACCTACGTGAAATTTTTCCTTAAGGGAGTAAATTCGTTCGGTAATGGCACTTGAGCAGACTTCAGGAGTGAAGTTTTTACGAAACTCGGGGGTCCACTGTACTGTCTTTGAGATTTTCTTGGAAATTTGTTGTATGTGTGTTTGGAATTTAAGACTACTGTCAAGTAGGATTCCTAGGAATTTTCCCTTTGTGAGTCTTGTGATGGGTGAATCATTGAGCGTTATGTTAAGTGGAACATTTGTAGCTTTGTTTCCAAACTGAATGAAGTAGGTCTTGTCAGTATTGAGAGTAAGCTTCATCCATGTTGATATTTTCTGTAATTCGGCATTAACAGTGTTGGCTAGTATGACTGGATTTAGGTGAGAGAAGACATATGTTGTGTCATCTGCAAATAATATGAGTTTGAGTAGTTGTGATGCATTCGGTAGGTCGTTTATGTAAATGAGGAATAGGAGTGGCCCCAGGACACTTCCTTGAGGGACTCCGACTGTAATTTGTTGTGTGGAAGAGTTCTCTCCATTTGTGTACACGTACTGGCTTCTGTTGCTAAGGTACGACTTTAGGTAGTTAAGGGCACACTGAATGAACAGAATATGTAAAAAAAGTTCAAGGGCAAATCAGTTTATGGGAAATATTTAAAAGAAATCATTAGTCTGAGAGAAGACTTCCTAACTAGAATTGGATTTAGTAGGAAATCCAATTACCCTCTAGCAAATAAAAAGCAAGAAAGACTGTACAAATGACAAAGACAAAGATTGAAAGGATCAGAGTCCATAGACATGTTGAGAGTTTTGTATACCTGGAGAGAGTTCCAGGGGTCAATGCCCCTGTGGCCCGGTCTGTGACCAAGCCTCATGGTGGATCAGGGCCTGATCAACCTCCAAGAAAATCATTAATCTTCTAACTTTTCCAAAGAAAAACACAACTGTTAGCAATATTGTGACATTTACCATAATGATGAAATTTCAAACGAGGTATGAGAAGCTGTAAATAATTAATGTGTGCATATGAACAATGGAGGTAGAACAAGATTGAGGAAAACATTAAAACAAAAAAAAACAAAAATGGTCTGTTATGACAGCCAGCACTTTGACATTTCCTCAGTTAACATGTTTTTCTTTAATATTTTGTATATGACAAGTCAACAACAAAGTTAAATGCAGTAGACCGTCATTTAACACGGTAGTTACGTTCCTGAAAATGCCGTGTTAGGTAAAAATCGTGTTAGATGAACTGAAGAACTTATGGGAAAAATAGGGTTACGTTCCAGAGAGCCCAAAAAAAGCCAAACAACTTTTTTTAGGCCTCCACATCTTACAAAAATAAAAGTAAATATGTAATTGTAGTTCATTGTTGTGATGTATTATGTTGTTTTTACTGCTTAAGACTACAAATGTAATAGAAATAATAGTATTTCTTACCTTAAATTGTGGGTGCTGGTGTTTGTGGATGATTGTGAAGAGAGTGGAGAGTTATGCTGTGGCCCTACTGGGCTGAGGTGGATGGTAGAGGTTCTGGAACTGAAGTCGATGGTTGTACTGGAGTGTCTAACTTTAAGTCATTCAAGTCAGTCAAGTCAGTCAGTAAGTCAGTCAAGTCATTCAGTAAGTCAGTCAAGTCATTCAGTAAGTCAGTCAAGTCATTCAGTAAGTCAGTCAAGTCATTCAGTAAGTCAGTCAGTCAGTCAGTCAGTCACACAAACTTATGTTTACCCCTTTTTACGTGTAAAAAGTAACATTTCTTTACGACCACAGGTTATGTCTTGTCTGATATCTTTATTTTCTTCGTTAATTCTAAGACTTAAATGTTTATACCTTTTCTAGCCACTTTGAACAACACTCAAAAGTGGTGTCATGATTGCTTGGCAGATACAAGATATAGTAATTAAAAGATGAAAACACAATTCACAATCACAAGCTTGTAGCAGAGAAGAGGGACTGTACGCATAAGAAGTATGAATGCTGGGATGGTGGGGTGGTGTCAGGTGGTGGCAGGAGCAGGCTGGGAGGGTTGTGTGGGTGGGTGAGGGTTGCTGGGGTGGCAGTAGGTCTCCCCCATTGACTCAATGGCATAACCCACAGTGGGCGACCGCGCGCTCAAATTTTTTTTCCCTTCCACGAACCGTGTAGTTAATTTTATGTAGTGTTACATAAAAATGTGCCACAATTCTTCAATCGTGCTATACCCAAATCGTGCCAAATAAACTCGTGTTAACCCTGTTTCAGTCATATATATATACGTCTTACGAGCCACTGTTTCTGACGTATATATACTCACAAATTCCAGCGGCTTCAAATCAAGCGGGAGAAAGCTGGTAGGCCCACATATGAGAGAATGGGTCTGTGTGGTCAGTGTGCGCAGTATAAAAAAAATCCTGCAGCACGCAGTGCATAATGAGAGAGAAAAAACTCCGACCGTTTTTTTTTAATTAAAAAGCCATCTTTGAGGTGTATTTTCATATAGTATTTATGGTTGTATTCTCTTTTGTATGGTCTCATTTGATAGAATGGAAAACATACTACAGAAATATAGATGATTTTTATTAGTTTCATGATGAAAACGACCTTGAAATTGAGCTCAAAATAGGGGAAATGTTCGATTTTTGGAAAAATGTTCAAGAGTAAACAAATCATGCCTCGCGTCCAATACACATCAATTGGTGAGTCTAATATTCTTTCACAAGTGCACTGATATTATTTATACCATTTTTACAATAATGCAATAGTCTGCATAATGGTAAATCTTCTATTTTTTTGTGTGAATAAAAAATCAAAATAGAAAGCAAGAGCAATATAAGAGGGGCCTAAAAGACATGACTAATGAACAGATAACATCTTATTTTAGTGCCAGGAATGTCTGCATTGTTTATTCTGGACACTATTTTGAAATTGACAATTTTTTTATTTTGCATGAAATTGGCCAAATTGCCAATTTCTGACCACTTTATTGGGTAGTTGAAATCGGTAAATTGGTTGTTTCTTGTACTCAATTGATAGAACAAATGGAGTTCTAAAGAAATAGCTATGAGTTTAGTCGACTGGAACAATGGAATTGGCCGAAAATAGGGCTCAAAATCTGTGAAATTGCCGATGTGTATATATCGCCGAGATCACTAACTTCGCGAGAGCGTAACTCCGTAAGTTTTCAATCAAATTTCATACTTTTGGTGTCATTACCATCGGGAAAAGATTCTCTATCATTTCATAAGAAAAAAATAATTTTTTTTTTAAAATTTTGCGACAACAGAAGAGCACTCAGGATTACGGGTTGCGACAGTCAAAGGGTTAAATGACGGTCTACTGTACTTCCATAAGAGTTCTAATTTAAAAACCATGAAGAACCTCATTCTCTAGTTTGGATAAGTATTTGACAATTGCTTTTAATACAAACTTGAATAATTTTTATTACAGTGGAACCCTGGTTTTCGTCCAGTCCAGATATCGTACAATTCGGATTTCCACTACTTTTTTCAGCGAATTTTTACCCTGGGTTTCGTACAACCTCTCAGAAATCGTCCATACCAGACACGTCCGCCTGGAGGGGTGGTTGCCGGGCGGAGGGAAAACATTATGTAATACTAATAATAATCACTCTTGGGCACATTAATCCTTTGACTGTCGGAGGCCCCATTCTGAAACTGTCATTCTATGTCGCAAATTTTTGAAAAACAAAAATAAATTATTTTTTCTTATGAAATGATAGAGAATCTTTTCCCGATGGTAATGACACCAAAAGTATGAAATTTGATGGAAAACTTCCGGAATTACGCTCTCGTGAAGTTAGCGAGGTCGGCAATATATACGCAGCGGCGATTTTGCCAACTTTGAGCCCTATTTTCGGCCAATTTCATTGCTACAGTCGACCAAACTCATTTGTTCTATCGATTGAGTACAAGAAACCACCAATTTACCGATTTCAACTACCCAATAAAGTGGTCAGAAATTGGCAATTTGGCCAATTTCATGCAAAATAAAAAAGATGTCAGTTTCAAAATAGGGTCCAGAATAAACAATGCAGACATTCCTGGCACTAAAATAAGATTTTCTCTGTTCATTTAGTCAAGTCTTTAGGCCCCTCTTATATTACTCTTGCTTTCTATTTAGATTTTTTATTCACAAAAAATATAAGATTTACTGTTATGCAGACTACTTACTGCATTATTGTAAAAATGGTATAAATAATATCAGTGCACTTGTGTAAGAATATTAGACACACCAGTTGACATGTATTGGACGCATGGCGTGATTTGTGTACTCTTGAACATTGGCAAAAATCGAACATTTCCACTAATTTGAGCTCAATTTCAAGGTCATTTTCATCATGAAAATAATCAAAATCATCTCTATTTCTGTAATATGTTTTCCATTCTATCAAACGAGACCACGAAAAAGAGAATACAGCCATAAATACTATACGAAAATACACCTCAAAGTCGGCGTTTTAATCCAAAAACACGGTCAGTTTTTTTTTCTCATTATGCACTGCGTGCTGCAGGATTTTTTTATACAGCGCACACTGTATCAGCTTTCTCCCACTTGATTTGAAGCTGCTAGAATTTTTGAGTATACAGTATATACATCCGAAACACTGGCTCGAAAAAGTCAAAGGGTTAAATGTCTTATTTTACGTTAATACATATAGACATTTTCATGGATCTATCTATGATATTTTCTTCAAAATTACAGTGGACCCTTGTATTTTGTAATCATCGCAATTCATAATTTTCGATAATCGTAACGTTTTCTCGTCAAAATATTGACTCGTGAATCGTCGTTTGGCTCGAAAGCATACGAGCGGCCCCGACACACCATTCACAGACAGTGTGGCATTGTTCATCAGCGAGCGACCATCACCTAACGTGTTCACACGATAAATTTCTTAATACGTATTCCATTCGTTTTAGTGCTTGCAACTGCTAAATAAGCCACCATGGGCCCAAAGAAAGCTCCTAGTGCCAGCCCTTTGGTAAAGGTCAGAAACACGATAGAATTCAAGAAAGAGATCATTGCAAAATATGAAAGTGCGCGTGTGGCGGAGCTTGCCAGGCTGTATGGGAAACCCCATACAACCATCGCTTCCATCGTGGCCAAGAAAAAGGTAATCAAGGAAGCTGTTGTTGTGAAAGGGGTCAATATGCTCACAAAAATGAGATAAAAAATACTCGAAGAAGTGGAGAGGTTATTGTTGGTGTGGATCAATGACAAACAATCAGCAGGAGATAGTGTTATGCAGTCAATAATTTGTCAATGACAGTTGCATGACGATCTCATAAAGAAAATGCCTGCAACGAGTGCTGATGTGAGTGAATTTAAAGCCAGCAAAGGCTGGTTTGAGAGATTTAAGAAGCGTAGTGGCATACACAGTGTGGCAAGGCATGGTGAGGCTGCCAGTTCTGACAAATGTGCGGCTGAAAAATATGTGCAGGAGTTCAAGGGGTACATGGAGGCTGAGCAATTCAAACCCCAACAAGTATTCAATTGAGACGAAGCAGGCCTCTTTTGGAAGAAAATGCCAAAGAGGACATACATCACGCAGGAGGAAAAGGCACTGCCAAAACACAGGCTAACTCTCATGTTCTGTAATAATGCTAGTGGAGATTTCAAAGTGAGGCCTTTACTGGTGATCACTCTGAAAATCCCAGTGTGTTCAAGAAAAACAGTGTTGCCAAGTCAAATGTGTGTGTGATGTGGAAGGCTTACAGTAAGGCATGGGTCACAAGGGAAATCTTCCTTGATTAGTTCAATGAAATGTTTGGCCCCAGTGTGAAGAAATACCTCCTGGAAAATAAATTGGAACTTAAGTGCCTCCTAGTAATGGACAATGCTCCTGCTCATCCTCCAGACTTGGAAGAGCAAATGGTGAAGGAGTTTCATTTCATCACAGTAAAGTTCTTGCCCCCTAATACCACTCCTCTCATCCAGCCCATGGACCAGCAGATCATTTCAAACTACAAAAAAATCTACACCAAAGCAATGTTTTAACCTTTTACCAGGTCACACATAAAATTCGAGACACTGCAACATTTGTAACCTATATTCTGATAATATAAGCAATTCTAAGACATATTTATTTGTGTTCATTTGTCAAGTTTATTTATTTTAGGCACCTTTAAAATACCCTCTGTGGCAGAATCAAATATGAGGCACACCTGGCCTGGTAAAGGGCTAGAGGTGCTTTGACATAACCTCGGACACTGAATTGGCCCTAAAAAGAGTTTTGGAAAGATCACTTCAATATCCTCCACTGCATAAACCTTATAGGTAAGGCTTGGGAGGGAGTGATTTCCAGGACTTTGAACTCTGCTTGGAGAAAATTGTGGCCAGATTGTGTCCAAGAGAGGGATTTTGAAGGGTTTGGGGCTGACCCTGAGGAGCCAATGCCAGTTATGGAAAGTATTGTGGCATTGGGGAATTCCATGGGGTTGGATATGAGTGGAGAGAATGTGGAAGAGTTAGTGGAGGATCACAATGAAGAGCTAATTACTGAAGAGCTGCAAGACCTTCATCTGCAACAGCAGCAGACCACAGCTCAGGAAATTGCTTCAGAGGAGGAGGAAGAGAGATGGAAGAAGGTGC
This sequence comes from Cherax destructor, assembly GCA_009830355.1. NCBI lineage: Eukaryota > Metazoa > Arthropoda > Malacostraca > Decapoda > Parastacidae > Cherax > Cherax destructor. Next base: position 71,105 of record WNWK01006643.1, on the reverse strand, counting down.
CTTCTTCAAAGATTAAGAACATTTGTGCAAAGTGGAGTGAGGTGCAATCATTTATGGAGGAACATCACCCAGACAAAGCTGTTACAGGCCGTGTCTGCGACATGTTCAATGACAATCTTTTGTCACATTTTAGGGAAATTTTAAAGAGACGCCAGAAACAGAGATCTCTGGACAGATATTTAGTGCCACAGGTGTGCACTGAGTCTCAAGCTGGCCCAGTCACCCCCCTTAATACATAACGTTCTTGTTTACAATTCTCAGCATGAATTATTCATTACTTCTCCCTTTGTTTATGATGGCATCTAAAGGTAGTTGTTAAAAACGATTAAACTCAGTGAACATGGTATGTCGATGGTAATAATATGGCTCTGGACTGCATTAAATATCGTGTAGCTATGTGAGGGGCCCAGGCGGACTACATACCTACATCTTCCGGCTACCTACACCTGACTCCTACAAATAAGTATGTACTACTCACCTCTAGCCCTACATTAAGACTACAAATATTTTAAGGTAAGTAATGAATGTACTGTGTATGTACAGTGGTCCCCCGAGTAACGAACACCCCGGAAATCGTACAATTATGTAAGTATAATATTGTAAGTGCTTGTGGAAGTGTATTTTTGGGGGCCTCAAATAGACTAACCTACGTGACATTATTCCTTAAGGGAGTAAATTCGTTCAGTAATGGCACTTGAGCAGGCTTCTGGATGAAGTTTTTTCGTTACTCGGGGGACCACTGTATTTTACTTTTTGTGTTTTTTAATGCCTAGTTCTATTACTAACTTAACATAAGTTAGTGTAAACTTGACAACCCTACACCTGTTGTGGAATCTGTTGTGGCTTTGGGGAAGTCCATGGGGTTGGATGTGAGTGGCCAGGATGTGGAAGAGTTGGTGGACGACCACAGGGAAGAGCTAACCACTGAAGAGCTGCAACACTATAGTTATTCTCTATAAAATTTATTTTTTGTTAATATTTTTGGGTGTCTCGAACAAATTACTTGGATTTAAATTATGTATTTCTTATGGGAAATATTACTTCGGTTTTCGACCGACCTTCTTGAACGGATTAAGGACGAAAACTGGGGTTCCACTGTAGTATATACAAACTTTCTTGACGAACTAAATCTTATGATTCTGAGTTTACATGCGCACCTTTGGCAAGATAGCGACAGTGTGAATGATGGTCAAAGTGTTCCTTTTTTAGGGTCACCACTGCTTCGGTGGGAGACAGCGAGTGTTAAAAAATAAAATTCAGTATAAGGATACTTTTTGCACTACCCCTTCAGTTATAGGATCAAGAAAGGTATCTAATGTTATACATCATATAATACTGAGAATATCAGGATCATAATGTGATAGCTATATTTCTTGATGCATCAAAGCCTTAGATGCAAGTGAACCCTCCTAACTAACTTAAAGAAATTTTAAACCTTAGTCTGACATGTTCTTGCTGGATACCTATTTATCTTATAACAATTCAAAAGGTTTATGTTAACCCTTTGAGGGTCAGTCCCGTACATGTACGGCTTAACAGCCAGTGTAGGTCCCATACTTATACGCCAAAATTCTAGCACCTTCAAATCTGGTGGAAGAAAGCTGGTAGGCCTACATATGAAAGAATGGGTCTGCGTGGTCAGTATGCACAGTATAAAAAAAATCCTGCAGCAAGCAGGATTTTTGGTTTAACCCTTCAACTGTCCAAATGTAGATATACGTTTGTACGCGTACTGCTCCGAACGTAGATCTACGTTTTATTTTTCATTCCATCAAATTTAGTGCAATAGGCCTGAGTCGCCTAGACATGAGAGAATGGGTCTGCGCCCTCAGTGTGCGCAGTATTAAAAAAATCTGGGACCACTTAGTACCTTGTGGGAGCACTAGTTCAATTGAGTGCCAGCTAGAGCAAATAATGTGGCAAACACCAGGGATTCACTGATGTCATGTCGCTTTAACACTCTCCTTATAAGAGAAAAGTAAAAATAGGTTAGATAAATACATGAGTGGCTGTGGGTGGGTGTGAGTTGGACCTGACTAGTTTGTGCTACTAGGTCTGATGCTGTACTCCTTACTTCAGAGGATGTGACCTGACTAGGTGGGTCATTGGTCTAAGCTGGGGGGTGACATGGACCTGCCTCGCATGGGCCAGTAGACCTTCTGCAGTGTTCCTTCTTTTTTATGTTCTTATATATTCGGCAAGCTGGCTTTGGCTGTCTCTGTGTCTATATCTGTCTATATCTATCTGTCCTATATCTCTGTATCTGTCTATATCTGTCTATCTATATATATCTGTAATATCTCTCTCTGTCTCTCTCTCTCACATGTACACATAAGTACAGTTATTATACATAGTGTAAATTACCTAGGATAACCCAAAAATTCCAGGCAAAGTGCTATACAATGCTTGTAGATATACGTAAATAACAAAAAAGGCACAATACCGTGACTGGAACAATACACACAACCCGCACATATAAAAAGAGAGGAGCTTACGACGACATTTCGGCCCGACTTGGACCATTTACAAAGTCACACTAACACACAGGGCAGGTGGAAGGGGGTATATATAGGCAGGCAGACAGGGGAGGGTACAAGAAAGTGGGGTAATAATGGAGGAGGTAGTAGAAGTGGTAGTAGTAGTAGTAGTAGTAGTGGAGTCAGTCATATTCTAGGAAAGGAGCACTGCAATGAAGCTGGCGGCCCGCATGTGTTGGACGAGAACACACCCTGTCATCATCATTCACTTCCCTCAATCCAACACCCACTACTGTCTTTCTACAAGCCAATCTCTACAATGAGCTTCATTCACATCACTTACTACATTTATCAGAGTAGACAAGATAAGGACGAAGCTGATTTTGAAGGCATCGCTTCATATACGTATAACGTAATGTTATTTACAAACTAATCTAATCCTCATAAGCTAATATTAAAAGTAATTATAAACAAACAAGCACTTTAAAGTAAATCAATCAACTATGAAAAAACTGATGCAATGCCTTGGAATTCAGCTTTGTAAAGGTCCTTATCTGTGTAATCTATCTTACCTTTGAACAGTCTCAGAAAAGAGAACAACAACATTCTGTTGAACATCATGTTCCTCAACACTTTTGACCGGTACCATGGCACTCACATAACTCAGCTCAAATTCAGCAAAGAGTCTATCAAAAATCTTAAGGGACTCTCGAATTTTTTCTGTGTACTCTGGGACAGGTTTTAAACACTGCAAATACAAGAACAGTTATTATATTAAAATAATAATCCACAAGAATTTACGATCCATACATTAAAAAAATTATTTTTCACATTCAAAGAACAATATTTATAAGGTATTTTATCTGAAATTCACTGATAAGGAAATCAAAATATTAAGTCAATGGGATTCAGCTGCAAATGCTTTTCACATCTTTTTAAGCAATTTTTCCATTCAAAGCATATGTGAAATGTTACTTTAAGATTTTTGTGATAAAGGGACTGAAACAGAACCTTGTAAAATAATATTGCATATTTTTCAGTGAAGTCACCCAAGTAGCAGTAATTTGTCAAGATTTTTTCTAGCCTTTTTTCTTGATTCTTTTAGATACACCTCTAAATAAATATAAAATTGTTTCTTTCTTATAGTCAAGAAAATAAAATGAATACCACAGTTCTTTAGTAAATGCTGCTGCATCTTTGACAAAGGAAAATTTAGGGACAGTTTAAAATTATAATGCATGAGGAGGATTCTGCCTATCACTATCCCTTGAATGTGGTGAAGCACACCTCATAAACCAAATATTTACATAGTCTTTCTCTACTATTCATAGGTGAACCAAACTGTGCGCCATTAATTTGTGAAGTTCCTCTTCAATTCAAATTTAACAAAATATTTCAAAATAAAAATTGCTTTCTGATCTTAATTTAATTAAGCAATTCCAATGACATCTATATAAAAAGAGCTTAAGCTCTTGTATGGGTGTGAATCATGGGTTTCAAATGTTGCAGCAAGGAGGAGGCTGCAGGCAGCAGAGCTGTAGTGGTTGAGGGCAAAGTGTGGTAAGAGGGGGCTGGATAAAAATAACAATTAGGAGGGCAGATCTCTGGCATATATTGCCAGGAGCAATGGGCTAGTAACCCCTTCTCCTGTATAGCTTACTAGAAATAGAAAGAAGAAAACCTTGAAGTTGGGATGTTTGAATGTTTGTGGATGTAGTGCAGATATGAAATAGATGATTGTGTATGTTATGAATTAAAGAAGCTGGATGTTCTGGCTCTAAATGAAACAAAGTAGGATGGGGTAGGAGAGTTTCATTAGGGAGAAATAAATGGAATGAGGTTAGGGGTTTGTAATAAGAGTTAGAGCAAAGGAAAGAGTAGTAATAATGTTGAAAAATCAATTATAGCAGGGAAAAGAGGGAATATAACTGTATAAATTCAAGGATTACATGGGGGTAAAATAAGGGTCAGATGTGAAAAGTGGGTTATACCTTTGAAGAGTTTCGAGAGAGTTTAGCTACTCTCGGAGCCCAGCCATGGGCCAGGCTTGTCTGAGCTTGCCTGGTTAACCATGCTGTTGCTACTGGAGGCCCACTGCCCCACATATCCATAACAGCCTGGTTGATCTGGCACCGGGTGAAGATACTTGTCGTTTCTTCTTGAAGGCTTCTACACTTGCTCCAGCTGTGTTTCTGGTAAGATGTTGAATAGTCTGGGACCCCGGATGTTGATACAGTGTGCCCTTATTGTCCCCACCGCAGCCCTGCTCCTCACTGGGTTTATTTTACACTTCCTCCCATATCTCTCACTCTAGTATGTTGTTATGGCAGTGTGCAGATTTGGGACCAGGCTCTCAAGGACTTTCCAGGTATATATTATCATGTATCTCTCTCTCCTCCACTCCAATGAGTACATGTTCAAGATTTGAAGGCGTTCCCATTAATTTAGGTGCTTTACTGGCTCAATGTGAGCCGTAAATGATCTCTGAATTTGTTCCAGCTCTGATATTTCTCCTGCTTTGAACGAGGCCATCAGCACTGAGTAATATTCTAAATGAGGGAGCACTAGCGATTTGAAGATTGTCACCATCGGCATTATTTCCCTTGTTTTGAAAGTTATCAATACCCACCCTGTCATCTTCCTGGCTGTTGTGATCTTTGTCTTGTTATGTTCCTTAACCCTTTGGGGGTCGACAAGCCCTCTCCCAAACTCGTTCTCAGGGTCAAAAAATTTTTGGAAAAAAAAAAAAAAAAATATTTTTCCTTATGAAATGATAATCTTTTTCCGATCATATAGACACCAAAACTATGAAATTTGATGGAAAACTTACGGAATTATGCTCTCGCGAAGTTATCGGTCTCGACGATATTTACACATCAGCGATTTCGCCCACTTTGATCCCAATTTTTGGCCAATTCCAATGTTCTAGTCTACTAAAATCATAGCTATTTCGCTAGAACTCCATTTCTTCTATCGATTGAGTACAAGAAACCACTCATTTACCAATTTCAACTACACAGTTGATGTGTATTGGACGCATGGTGTGATTTGTTTACTCTTGAACATCGGCAAAAATCGAACATTTTCGCTACTTTGAGCTCAATTTCAAGGTACTTGTCATAGTCAAACCAATCAAAATCATCTCTATTTCTGTAAAATATCTTCCATTCTATCAAATGAGACCAAGAAAATGAGAATACATCAATATATACCATACAAAAATAGACTGCAAAGTCGCGGTTTTGAACGAAAAAAATGGTCAGAGTTTTTCTTTTCCCATTATGCAGTGTGTGCTGCAGGAATTTTTTTATACTGCGCACACTGACCACACAGACCCATTCTTTCATATGTAGGCCTACCAGCCATTTCCCGCTTAATTTGAGGCCGCTAGAATTTACGCGTACTAGTACGGCACCGACCCTCGCGCGTAAAATGTACTAGTATGGCACCGACCCCGAAAGGGTTAAAAGAAAGGTCAGCTGTCATAATTATTCCCAGGTCTTTTATATGTTCCTTTTGTTCTATTTGGTGACCCTCTTGAGTTTTGAATATTGTGTTCCTTTTGAGTTCTTCATTCTTTCCATACCTCAGCAGCTGGAATGTATCACTATTGAATGTCATGTTGTTCTACACTGTCCACTGGTAAACCCTGCTTATGTCTTCCTGTAATTTTTCAGTGTCCTCTACCATAGTGACTTTCATGCTTATTTTAGTGTCATCTGCAAATGATGATACAAAAGTGTGATGGGTGTTTTTATCTATGTCTGCTATGATAATGAGACACAGCAGAGGTGCCAGGACAATGTCATGGGGCACTGAGCTTTTGACCTTGCTGATGCTGGATCTTGCTCTGTTTACTACTACTTTTTGTGTTCTGTGTGTTAGGAACCCAAAAATCCACCTGCCTACCTTCCCCGTAATGCCCATGGCCCTCATTTTGTGTGCTATCACTCGATGATCGCATTTGTCAAACGCCTTTGCAAAATCTGTGTAAATCACATCTGTGTTTTGGTCATTTCCAATGCCTCCATAATTCTGTTATAATGGTTCAGCAGCTGTAACAGGCATGATTGTCATGCTCTAAAACCATGCTTGTTCAGGTTATGCTGGTTGTGCTGGTCAATGAAATTTGTAATCTGCCGTCTCATCACTCTTTCGAAGATTTTTATGTGAGAAGTTAGGGCTACTAGTTTGTAATTTTTAGCTAGTGCTCTACTACCTCCCTTATGCAAAGGAGCTATGTCTGCACTCTTTAACCCTTTGGGGGTTTCAGGACCCTCTCCGAAACTCGTTCTCAGGGTCGCAAATTTTTCGGAAAAAAAAAAAATTATTTTTTCTTATGAAATGATAGAGAACTTTTTTCCGATCATAACGACAACAAAATTATGAAATTTGATTGAAAACTAACGGAATTATGCTTTCGCGAAGTTAGCAGTATCGATGACATTTACGCATCGGCGATTTCGCCCACTTTGAGCCCTATTTTCGGCAAATTCCAATGTTTCAGTCTACTAAAATTATAGCTATTTCGCTAGAACTCCATTTCTTCTATCGATTGAGTACAAGAGAAACCGCCTATTTACCAATTTCAACTACCCAAAATAGTGGTCAGAAAATGGCAATTTGGCCAATTTAACACAAATTTCAAACGATGCCAATTTCAAAATAGGGTCCAGAATAAACAAGGCAGACGTTCCTGGCACTAAAATAACATCTTCTCTGTTTATTAGTCTCCAGGCCCCTCTTACATTACTTTTGCTTTCCATTTTGAATTTTTATTCTCACAAAAAATAGAAGATTTACTGTTATGTATACAACTGCATCATTGTAAAAATGGTATAAATAATATCAGTGCACTTGTGCAAGAATATTAGACTCGCCAGTTGATGTGTATTGGACGCATGGTGTGATTTGTTTACTCTTGAACATCGGCCAAAATCGAACATTATTGCTACTTTGCACTGTTTCAAGGTACTTGTCATCGTGAAACCAGTCAAAATTATCTCTATTTCTGTAATATATCATCCATTCTATCAAATGAGACTAAGAAAACTATAATACAAGCATAAATACCATACGAAAATAGACTGCAAAGTCGCTGTTTTAAACCAAAAACATGGTCAGTTTTTTTTTCCTCATTATGCACTGTGTGGTGCAGGATTTTTTTTATACTGCGCACACTGACCGCACAGACCGATTCTCTCACATCTAGGCCTAACAGCCTGTTTCTGCTTGATTTGAGGGCGCTAGAATTTAGGCGTACTAGTACGACGAAAACCCTGGGGCGTAAGCCATACTAGTACGGCCGAAACCCCGAAAGAGCTAAGGCCTCCGGTATATCACCTAGATCTAAGCTCCTTCTCCAAAGAATACTGAGGGCTCGTGCTAGTGGTACTTTGCACTTCTTTATAAATAGAGCATTCCATGAATCTGGTCCAGGTGCTGAGTGAGTGGACATGTTGTCCATTTCTTTTTCAAAATCTATGGGATTTGTACTAATGTCAGTTAGTTGGTGTGCGCGACCTGCTGGAGTGAAAAATATTTCTGCATTTTCTACCTTGCTGTCATTTAGTGGGTTGCTGAACACTTGACTCTTACTGTTCTTTTAGGATTTCACTCATTTCCTGTTCATTGTCAGTATAAGAATCTCCTCTCAATAGTGGTCCAATTCTACAGGTAGTTCTTAGCTTGGATTTTGCATAGGAATAAAAATATTTTGGGTTTCTTGCAATATCCTGTATGGCCCTTTGTACTTCTTCTGTTAGGTATGACACCCTAAGGTTTTGCTCTAATTCAGTGATCTCTTGGCTAAGAATATCTTTCCTCTGTTGCAGCATATTTGTGTTTTTAAGCAATCCAATAACCCATTTTCTTCTTCTGTACCATCTCCTATGCTCTCTCTCTCTCTATATATATATATCTGATCTTCTGGGTTTATGCTCCTGGATAAGAGAGAAGTGTAGAGGAGAGAGAGAGAGAAGATTTTGGGAGATGAGTGAGTGCTTAGCGAGTTTTGAGCCAAGTGAGAGAATAATTGTAGCAGGGGACATGAATGTTAAAGTGGAAGAAACGGGCAGAGAGGGCGTGGTAGGTAAGTTCGGAGTGCCAGGGGTAAATGATAAGGAAGGGCCTTTAATTGAACTGTTTAGAAAGAAGTTTGGTAATAAGTAATACATATTTTAAGAAAAAGAGGATAAATAAGTATACAAGCTATGATATAACACGTAATGAAAGTAGTTTGTTGGATTATTTATTGGTGGATAAAAGTTTGATAGTAAACTTCAGGATGTGCATGTTTATAGAGGGGCAACAGATATATCAGATCATTATTTAGTTGTAGCTACAGTTAGAGTAAGAGGTAGATGGAGCAAAAGGAAAATGGCAACAGCAAGTAAGGGAAATGAAAATTTATAAACTAAGAAAGGAGGAAGTTAGGGTGAGATATAAGCAACTATTGGGAGAAAGTTGGGCTAGTGAGAGTATAGGTAGTGCAGGGGTTGAAGAAGGGTGGGATAGTTTTACAAATGCAGTGTTAGAATGCGGGGCAGAAGTTTGTGGATATAGGAGGGTGAGTGTGGGAGGAAAGAGGAGTGACTGGTGGAATAATGAGATAGATGATGTGATAAGAGAGAAAAGTTTGCTTATGAGAGGTTTTTACAAAGCAGAAGTTATAAAAGAAGGATGGGGTATATGACGACTAAAAGAGAGGTGAAGAAGAGTGGTGAGGGAGTGCAAAAGCAGAGCAAATGATAGATTGGGTGAGGTGCTGTCAACAAATTTTGCTGAGAATAAGAAAAATTTTGGAGTGAGATAAATAAGTTAAGAAAGCCTTGGGAACAAATGGACTTGACATTAAGAACAGCATAGGGGAAGTTAATAGATGGGAAGTTGGAGGCATTTGGAAGATGGCAGGAATATTTTGAGGAACTGTTAAATGTTGATGAAGACAGGGAGGCAGTGATTCCATGCATTGGCCTGGGAGGTAAAACATCTTTTAGGAGTGAAGAAGAGCTGGATGTAAGTGTAGGAAAGGTGCACGAGGCATTGGGTAGAATGAAAGGGGGTAAAAATCAGCTGGAACAGATGGGATCATGACAGAAATGTTAAAAGGTGGGGATATAGTTTCAGAATGATTGGCACTTTTGTCCAATAAATGTATGAGAGGGAAAGGTACCTAGGGACTGGCAGAGAGCATGCATGGTTCCTTTATATAAAGCAAAGGGAGACAAAAGAGACTTTAAAAATTATAGGGGAAAAAGCCTACTGAGTATACCTGGTAAAGTGTATGGTAGGTTATTAATGAAAGAATTAGAGGTAAGACGGAGAGCAGGATCACAGATGAACATGGTTTTAGAATGGGTAGGGGATGTGTAGACCAAGGGTTTACATTTAACCCTTTCGGGGTCGGTGTCGTTCTAGTACATTTTACGCGCCAGGGTCGGTGCCGTACTAGTACACGTAAATTCTAACGGCCTCAAATTAAGCGGGAAATGGCTGGTAGGCCTACATATGAAAGAATGGGTCTGTGTGGTCAGGGTGTGCAGTATAAAAAAAATTCCTGCAGCACACACTGCATAATGAGAAAAAAAAAACTCCGACCGTTTTTTTTCGTTTAAAACAGCGACTTTGCAGTCTATTTTCGTATGGTATTTATTGATGTATTCTCGTTTTCTTAGTCTCATTTGATAGAATGGAAGATATATTACAGAAATAGAGATGATTTTGATTTTTTTGACAATGACAAGTACCTTGAAATTGAGCTCAAATTAGCGAAAATGTTCGATTTTTCCCGATGTTCAAGAGTAAACAAATCACACCATGCGTCCAATACACATCAACTGGTGAGTCTAATATTCTTGCACAAGTGCGCTGATATTATTTATACGTACTATTTTTACAATGCTGCAGTTGTATACATAACAGTAAATCTTCTATTTTTTGTGAGAATAAAAATTCAAAATGGAAAGCAAAAGTAATGTAAGAGGGGCCTGAAACATGACTACTGAACAGAGAAGATGTTATTTTAGTGCCAGGAATGTCTGCCTTGTTTATTCTGGACCCTATTTTGAAATTGGCATCGTTTGAAATTTTTGTGAAATTGGCCAAATTGCCATTTTCTGACCACTATTTTGGGTAGTTGTAATTGGTAAATAGGCTGTTTCTTGTACTCAATCGATAGAAGAAATGGAGTTCTAGCGAAATAGCTATAATTTTAGTAGCCTGAAACATTGGAATTTGCCGAAAATGGGGCTCAAAGTGGGTGAAATCACCGATGCGTAAATGTCATCCATACCGATAACTTTGCAAAAGCATAATTCCGTTAGTTTTCTATCAAATTTCAGAATGTTTGTGTCGTTATGATCGGAAAAAGATTCTCTATCATTTCAAAAGAATTTTTTTTTTTTTTTTTAAATTCTTGGACCCTGAGAACAAGTTTCGGAGAGACCCCTTGGACCCTGAAAGGGTTAATAACAAATGGGCGGCTGGGCATTCGCAAATGTTCGAGGGCTAGCTGTAGTTCACCTCACCTTTCATGGACTCATCTGTAGACATATCCACTCCCAAAATTTTTAAACACATTTTCTTCCTTCACACTCCCTCCTTCCAATTTGATACTCACTCTTTCAC